>RXID01016026.1:0-22056 GCA_005019695.1 Trichopus zeylanicus subsp. travancoricus
CTACTACCACTACTACTACTACAAATGCCATTATTACTGCTTCTCCTACAACTATAATATTTCCTACTGCTACTACTTCTGCTACTACTACTTCTGTTGCTACTACTAATCCTACTACTACTACTACTACTACTACTATTGCTACTACTACTACTACTTCTCCTACTACTAGTACTTTTGCTACTACAACTACTGCTATTTCTACTACTACCGCTATAACTATGACTCCGAGTACTACTATAACTGCTACCTCCACAACTACTACTACTACTTCTTCAGCTGCTACTACAGCTACTGCTACAACTGCTACTGCTAATACTACCACTGCTACTACTACTACTTCTACTTCTACTACTACTAATAATACTACTACAACTACTACTGCTATAACTACAACTACTACTATAACTGCTACTACTATCACTGCTACTGCTACTGCTACAACAACTGCTACTGCTACTGCTACTACTACTGCTACTAACACGGCTACTACTACTAATACTACTAGTACTGCTACAACTACAATTACTTCTTCTCCTACTACTACTACTTCTGGTACTACTACTGCAACTTCTATTACTACTACTACTTTTACTACTAGTACTACTTCTACTACTTTCACTGCTACCACTTTTGAAACTACTGCTGCTGCTGCTACTGCTACTACTACCATTACTAGTACTACTTCTACTACCATTGCTACTACTACTACTACTTCTACTACTACTACTACTATTGTTACTCCAACTACTACAACTACTGCTTCAAATGCTGCTACTACTGCAACTAGTATGACTACTTCTGCTACTGCGACCACTATGACTTCTGCTACTACTTCTACCCGTACCATTGATGCTATGATTGCTACAACTACAACAACTTCCGCTACTACCTCTACTGCTATTGCTACTACGACTATTACTGCGACTATTGCTAGTACAACTACTACTACAACTCTGTAACTTGTGCTATAACTACAACTAAAACTACTACTACTTCTACTTCAACTATTGCTACTGCTTCTACTACGACTTCTCCTACTACTACCATTGCTACTACTACTCCTACTACCACTACTACTACTACTGCTGCTACTGTTCCTATTGCTATTACTACTACCACTACTACTACTATAGATGCTACTATTACTGCTTCTGCTACAACTATAACTTCTCCTACTACAATTACTTCTACTACTACTACTGCTACTGCAACTACTACTACCACTACTACTGTTGCTACTACTGCTGCTGCTAGTGCTACTACTATTTCTCCTCCTACTACTACTTCTACTACTACAACTATTGCTATTCGTACTACTATGACTATAACTACTATTGCAACTACTACAACTATTTCTGCCACTACTACTACTACTACTACTACTACTACTACTACTACTACTACTACTACTACTACTACTTCGGCTACTACTACAGCTACTGCCACAATTGCTACTACTACTCCTACTTCTACTGCTACTACTAATACTAGTACCACTACTGCTATTACAACTACAACTACTACTACTACTATAACAACTTCTACTATCGCTACTACAGCTATTAACATGGCTCCTACTATTAACACTACTAGTACTGCTACAACTACTATTACTACTTCTCCTCCTACTACTACTTCTGGTGCTAGTGATACAACTTTTGCTACTACTACTTCTACTACCTTCACTGCTACTAATTCTACTACTACAGCTACTACTGCTACAGCTTCCACTACTGCTGATTCAACAACAACTATTCGTACCATCACTAGTACTACTTCTGCTACCAATGCCACTTCTACTACTACAGCTACTGCAACTACTACTAATACTTCTCCTACTACTACAACTACTTCTACAACTATTGGTAGGTATCTACTACTACTACAACTTCTATAACTGCTACTACTGCTTTTGCTACTACGACTACGACTACAACTATTACTACTACTACTTCTACATCTACTTCAACTACACCTACTATAAGTACTGCTACTACAACAATTATTGCCACTACTGCTACTAAGGCTACTGCTACTACTACTACTGATGCAACCACTACTACTGCTACTACTGCTACTACTACTACTAGTACTACAACTCCTCCAACTACTACTAATACTACTACAACTCCTCCTCCAACTACTACTGGTGCTATTATTACTACTACTGCTACTACTACTACTACTACTCCCTCTAATACAACTCCTGCAACTTGTACTACTACTAATACTAATGCTGCTGCTACTTCTACAACTATTATTTCTACTACAACTACTACTACTATGACTACTTCTGCTAGCACTACTACTTCTGTTGCTACTATTACCACCACAACAACTACTACTGCTGCTGCTGCTGCTACAACTGCTACTGCTGCTACTACAACAACAATTACTACTACTAATACTACTACAACTACAACAATAACTACTACTACGAACACTACTACTACTACTACTATTGCTAGTACTACCATAACTACAACTATAACTACTACTACTACTCATACTACAACTATAATTACTACAACTACTACGACTACTATGACTGCTACTACTACTAAAACTACTACTAATACTACTACTACTACTGCTGCTTCTACTGCCCCTACTACTGCTCCTATAACCACTACTACTGCTCCTACCACTAACACTACTACTGCTACTACAACTACTACTGCTGCTACTACTGCTACTACTTATACTACCACTATTACTACCACTACTACTACTTCTCCTGCTACTACTACTACTAATACAACTACTGCTGCTACTGATGCTAATGCTACGACTAAAACTACTACTACTATTGCTGCTACTGCTACTGCCGCCTCTACTACTACTATGACTGCTACTACCACTAGTACTACTACTACCACTTCTGCGACTACTACGAATGCTGCCACTACATCAACTGCTACTATTACTACTTCTCTTACTACTTCTACTACTCTTACCACTATTGCTTCTACTCCTTTTGCTCCCACTACTACTAGTACTACTATTGCTAGAACTACTGCTGCTACTGCTACTACCACTACTACTTGCCGTACTTCTACTACTGGTGCTACTACAACAGCTACTTCTACTACTGCTACTACTTCTACTACTGCTGCTGCTACAACTACTGTTAATACTACTTCGATTATTAAAACTACTACTACTGCTTCTACTCCCACTACTTCGGTTACTGTTGCTTCTGATAATACTAAAGCTGCTGCTACTACAACTTGTACTAATACCACTACAACAACAACAACAACTACTACTACTAGAAGTCCCACTGCTACTGCTACTACGACATCAACTACTACTGCTCCTAATACTACGACTACTACTACCATAACTACTACAACTCCTACTATTACTACTACAACAACCTCAATTGGTAGTACTGATACTCCAACTATTACAACAACTACTACTCCTTCTCCTCCTACTACTACCATTGTTACTCCTACTGCTATAACTACTACTTCAACTACTGCCGCTACTCCAACTACTACTACTACTTCTGCTGCTACTACCACTAAGACTTCTGCTACTTCTTCTACTACTACCACGAATGCTATGACTGCAACAACTACTACAAGTACTACTTCGCTACTATTTCTGCTACTAATTCTAGTACACTTATTACTGCAACTTGTGCTCGTACTGCTACTACTACAACTACAACTTCCACTACAACTACAACTACTAGTACTTCTACTTTAACTACTGCTACTGCTTCTACTACTACTTCACCTACTACTACCATTGCGACTACTATTGCTACAACCACTACGGCTACTACAGATGTACTATTACTGCTTTTGCAATAACTACAACTTCTCCTACTACTACTACTTCAGCTGCTACTACTGCTGGTACTACGACTACTACTAATACTACTACTACTTCTATTGCTGGTACTTCTCCTACTACAACTACTGCTATTGCTACTACTATAGCTACTATTACTTCGACTACTGATACCACTTCTCCTACTACTACTACTACTACATTTGCTACTACTACTGCTTCTACTACTACTTCTATTACTACTACCACTGCAACTACTACTACCGTTACAACAACTACTACAACTGTGGCAACTAATACTACTGCTACTACTACTACCACTACAACTCCTACTGCTACTACTACTACAACAATTACTACTGTTACTAATACAATAATTACTACTACTACTATTACTGCCACTACTACTACTATGACTACTGCTGCACTAATACTATGATTGTTGTTGTCACTACTATTACAACTACTACTACAAGTGCGGCTACTACTATTACTACTACTAAGACAACTATTGCTACTATAAGAACAACAACAACTACTACTACTACTACTACTTCTCCTACAACAAACACAATAACAACTACTACTACACCTCCTACTACTACTGTTACTGCTACTGCTACTGCAATAACGACTGCTATTGCTATTACTACTACTATTACTAATGCTACTTCTACTACCACTACTACTACAGCCACTACCACTACTGCTGCTAGTACTTCTACTCCTTTTACTACAACAACTGCAAGTACAACTGCAACTATTTCTGCTACTACTACTACTGCTGCTGCTACTACTGGTACTACTACCACCATTACTACTACTTCTACTATCATTACTACTACTGATATTGCTTCTACTACAACTACCACCAGTACTACTGCTACTACTTCTGCTTCCCCTACTACTGCTGCTGCTGCTACTAATACTACTGCTATTACTAATACTACATATGCTACTACTACTCCTACAACTACTACTGCTACATCAACTACTACTACTTCAGTTGATGCTGCCACTACTACTACTACTTCTATTAATGCTAATACTGCCACCAATGTTGCTGCTTTTGCTGCTGGTGCAACTACTACTATTGGAACTACTATGACTACTACAACTAATACTACTGCTACTTCTTCTACTACTTCAGCTACTCCTGCTGCAACTACTACTACTACTACTATTGTGACTATTACTAATTTTGCTACTACTACTACTGCAGCTACTTCTACTACTATTACGGCTGCTATTGCTTCTACTACAACTGCTGCTACTGCTTCTACTACTACTGTTGCTGCTGCTTCTACTACTACTACAACTACTATATTAACTACCAATACTATTATTACTGCTGTTGCTGCTATTACTTTGTTGCTGTTGCTGCTGCAATAACTAGTACTACTACTACTATTTCTTCTTCCTACTACTACAACTAATAATACTACTGCTAGTACTACTACAGCTCGTACTACTTCTACTGCTATTACTCCTACTGTTGCTACTACTACTATTATAGATGCTATAACTTGTACAATTACTACTACTACTATTATTTCTGCTACTACTAATACTACTACTATGACTACAACTACAAATGCCACTACAATAACTTCTGTAACTACTGTGGCCACTACCACTACAATAACTACTACCACTACTATTTCTACTGGTACTATTGCTGCACCTACTGCTGCTACTACTACTGCAACTACTACTACCACTACTACTACCACCACCACTACTACTACTACTGCTACTGTTGCAGCAGCTGCTGCCACAACTACTACTCTTACAACTTCTCCTACTACTATTACTATTCCAACTAGTATTACAGCTACTACTACTGCTGCTGCTTGAACTGCTACTACTACTTCTGCTTGCTACTACTACTCAACTACGATTACTACAACTACTAATACTGCTGCTACTACTGCTGCTGCTACAACTGCTACTACTAGTCCTACTATAACTAAACAACTGCTGCTGCTTCAGCTGTTGCTACTACTACTACTATTGTTCTTACTACAACTACTACCACTATAACGACTGCTACTGCAACTACAACTACTACTGCAACAACTACATGTGTGACTACTATTGCTACTACAACAACTAAGAATACTACCACCTCTACTACTACTACTACTACTACTACTACTACATCTATAGCTTCCACTATTGCTTCTATTGCTATTGCCACAAGTACTACTTCTACCACTACTACCACTACTACTTCTACTACTTCTTTGACCACTACTACTACTACTACTGCTTCTGCTACTACTAATACAACCACCATTACTACCACAACTACAAACTCTCCTACTACTACTATTACTAATACTACTACTACTACTGCTGCTGCTGCTACTGCTAATGTTGCTACTAACACAATTACTGCTGCAACAACTACTACTGTTGTTGCTATTGCTACAACTGCTGCTATTACCCCAACAAATGCTACTACTACTACAACAACTGCTGCTCCTGCTACTACTACAAATGCTACCACTACGTTTACTACTACTACTAGTACTTCCCCAACTACGTCTACTAGTGTAACTACTATTCCTTCTTATGCTACTGCTATGACTATTACTACTACTATTGCTGCTACTACTACTGCTACTGCTGCTACTACTACTTCTCCTACGTATGCTTGGGCTGCTATTATAATAGCTACTACTACTACTTTACTACTCCTACTACTTCTGCGGCTACAACGACAACTACTACTACCTCGACTAAGAAAGCTACTACTACAACTTATATTGCTGCTCCTACAGTGAATACTGCTATTATTGCTACTACTATTTCTACTACTACAACTACTACAACTACAACTGCCCTTGCTGCTATAGCTACTATGACTACTACAACTTCTACCCCTGCTACTATCTACTATTACTACTACAATTTCTGCTACTATACTTTTACTACTACTACAACTACAACTACTACTACAACTACTACTACTCCTGGTGTTCCTGCGGCTGCTGCTACTACCACTACTTCTCTTGCCACTAGGACTTCTGCTGCTACTACAATTACTGTAACTACAACTACTGCTACAACTAATATTACTACTATAACTGCAACTACTACAATAACTACAACTATAAGTACAGCTACGGCTACTACTACTGCTGCTAGTATTACTAATACTACTATTACTGCTCTTGCTACTTCTTCTACAGCTACTAATACAACTATTGTAACTACTACTATTGCTACTGCTCCTCTTCAATTATCACTATTGCAACTATTTCTTCTACTCGTAGTGCTACTATTACTACTATTCCTGCTACAACTACAACTACTATTATTTTCACTAATGATACTCCTACAACAACTACTACCACTACCAACTACAACTACTACATTGACTACCACTATTGCTGCTCCTTCCACCACTACTACTTGTAATACAGAGGCTACTACTGTTGCTATTTCTTCTTCTGCTAGTACTACTACTACTACTTCGAATACTACTAAGGCTTCTATGACTACTAATATGACTACTATTACTACTACTACTACTATTACTATTACTACTACTTCTACTATTACTATGACTACTATTACTCCTACTACTACTACTTCTGCTAGTACTGCTACTACTACTGCTGCTGCTACTACTACAATGACTACTACTACTACCAATACTACTACCACTATTGCTACTATTACTACTAATACTATTGCTACTTCACCTATGACTGCTATTTCTACTACAACAACAACTATTACTACTTCTTCTACAAAAGCTATCACTACTATTGCTACTACAAGTTCTGCTATTGCTACTACTACTTCTACTGCTTCTACTGCTACTACTACTACAACTACAACTACTACATCAACAACTACTACTACTACTACAAACGCTAATGCCACTATCCTTGCCACGACTACTACTACTCCTACTTCTACTACTGCTACTACTTTTGCTGCTATTGCTACTACTACTACTACTTCTACTACTGCCACTACTATTATTGCTAGTACTACTCCTACTACAGCTAAAACTACTTCGGCAATTACTGCTGCTACTACTGCTATTATCACTACTATTACTACTATTACTGCAACTGCTACTACTGCCACTATTAGTACTACTACTGCTACTACAACTACCCCCACTACTAAAACTACTACTACTACTTCTACTGTTATGACTATAGCTACTACTGCTATTATCGTGATTACTACTACTATTGCTACTATTGCTACTACTGCTACTACAACCACTACAGCTATAACTTCCCAAGAGGTTATGGCAACTATTGCTACTACAACTCTACTCTTGCTACCACTACTTCTACTACCTCTACTACTACTACAACTACAAGAAATTTTTGCTACTACTACTTTTACTACTACTACTACTATGACTGCTACTACAACTGCTACTACTCCTGTTGCTGCTGCGGCTACTGTCGTTGCGGCCACTACTACTGCTACTACTACTACTTCTAGTAATTCTACGTCTACCGCTACTACTACAACTACAGTTAGTACTGCTACTACTACAACTAATATTACTACTACAATAGCTACTATGCAACTAATGGTACGACTACTACTACTGAAATTAATTCTACTATAGCTACGAATACTACTAATAATACAACTACAAATACTACAAATACTACTATTTCTACTATAATTACTTTTACCACTATTACTAATAAAACTACTACTATAGCTGCTACTGCAACTACTCCTTCTACTACTACTACTACTCCTACTACTACAACAACTACAACTACAGCTACTACTACTACCTTTACTACAACGACCACTATAACAACTCCTACTTCTACTACTATAACTACAACCACTACAACTACTTCGCCTATAGCTACTATAACAACTCCTACTATCACTACTACTACAACGACACCTAATACTACATCTACCACTACTACTCCCACTTATACTAATACTACTAATACTGCTAGTAGTACAACTACATCTACTACCACCACCACCACCACCACTACTACTACCACTACTTCGACTACTACTATTACTACTATTACTTCTACTACTACTATTGCTACTATTACTTATGCTGGCACTACTCTGCTACTACTTCTACGGCTATGGCTACTTCTGCTACTACTACTACAATTGCTGCTACTGCTACTACAAGAACAACAACTACTACTACACCTACTACAACAGCTGTTGCAACTACTGCTACTGCTACAACTACGCTATCGCGAATACAACTACTACTACTAGAACTATTGCCACTACTACTGCTCCTATTGCTGCTACTGCTACTACTACTTGTATCACTATAGCTACTACTACTGCTACTACTGCAACTACAACTACAACTATTACAACTACTACTACTGTTACTACTACTACTACTGCTGCTGCTATTACGACAACTACTGCAAACGCTAATACTACCACTACTACTATTGCTAGTGCAAGTGCTGCAACTGCAACTAATACTACAACTACTACTATAGCAACTACAGCTACTACTGCTACTCTGCTACTACTACTAATGATCCAACTACAACTACTACTACAAATACTACTACTACAACTACTACTATTACCCCTAATACTACTTTTGCTACTACCACTGCCACTACTACTTTTGCTTTACTAATACTACTACTTCTACTACTACTATTGCTGCTACTGCTGCTGTTGTTGCTGCTTCCACTTCTAGTGCTACTGCTACAACTAGTGCTTCTACCACTACCGCAGCTACTTTTGCTACTCCTGCTACTACTATTGCTACTACTACTTCTACCACTGGTGCTATAGCTACTGCTACAACTATTACTACTACAACTCCTATTACTAGTACGACTTCTCCTACTAAGACTTCTACTACTATTACTACTATTACTACAACAACAACAACAACAACAACTACTACTACTACTACTGCTACTACTACTACTACTACTACTACTACTACTACTTCTACTACTACAACTTCTACTACTTCTACTACACCTAATACTACTACTTCTACTACTACTACTACAACTACTACTACAACTACTATTACTACTACTATTACTGCAGCTATTGATATTACTACTAGTATGACTACTACTCCTAATGTTGCTGCTACTACTACTAATATTATTATTACTACTACTACTACTACTATAATAAATGCTACATTTACTACCGCTGCTTCAACTGCTACTACTACTAATACTACTATTGCTACTACTACTATTACTACAACTACTACCACTAGTACTACTATTTCTACAACTATTACTGCTACTAGTACTACTGCTACTACCACAATCACTACTACTATTACTACTACAACTATCGCTACTACTACTGCTACTCCAACTACTACTTCTACAATTACTATGACTATGACTATTACTACTATTCCTAGCTCTAGTATGACAATACTATATTTGCTGCTATTACTGCTACTACCACTATGAGTAATACACCTGCTACTACTACTGCTACTACTTCTACTACTACAAATATTACTACTACTACTACTACTACCACTACTACTTGGACTACTACTACCGCTACTACTATAACAACCGCTCTGACTGCTAGAATTACTACAACTACAACTACTGCAACAATAACAATAACTACTACTGCTACTACTTCTACTACTGCTACTATGACATCTACTACGACTACTGCTACTCCTACTACTCCTACAACTACTGCTACTACTACTATTACAACCATAACTACTAGTACTACTACTACAACAACTACTTCTACTTCTACTACTACTACCATGACAACTACTTCTACAACCACTACTGCTATTACTTTTGCTACTACCAATATTGCTACTCCTACTACTACTGCTACTACTATGTCCACTACTACTAATACTACTATTCCTATGACTATTACTGCTACTGCTACTACTACTACAGTTACTACTATTAGCACTACTACTACTCCAATTGCTACTACTATTCCTGCTACTGCTACTACTATTACTGCTACCGCTACTACTGCTACTACTGCTGCTGCTACTACTGTTGCTGCGATAGATACTGCTACTACTGCAGCTACTACAAATAAGACTACTACGACAACTACTATTACCACCACTATGATTGCTGCTACTAGTACGACTACTACCGCTGCGACTACTACTGCTACTACTACTATTACTACTAATATTACTACAACTAGTACAACTGCTGCTGTTGCAGCTACTTCTCCTATAACTACTACTGCTACTACAACTGCAACTGCTACTACCTTTGCGATTACTTCTACTACTACAATTACTAGCACTACTATTGCAACTAGTTCTACTACTACTACCGTTGCTACAACCACTACTACTACTACTACTACTACTACTACTACAACTACTACTACTCCAACTGCTAAAATTACTACTTCTACTACAACAACTACTACTACTACTCCTACTACTACTACTACTACTCCTACTACAACTACAACAACAACAACAACTACTACTACTACTACTTCTTCTTCTACTTCTACTACAATTACCACGACTACTACTACTACTACCACTACAACTACTGTTGCTACTACTACTACTACTACTACTACTACTACTACTATTGCTATTGCTACAACTCTTACTGCTACTACCCCTACTACTACTATTACTGCTACTGCTGCTACTATCACTGCTACTGTTGATGCTATTACTGCTACTGTTGTTGCTGCTACTACTACTTCTACTACTACTACTGCTACTTCTTCTTCTGCTAATACTGCTGCTGCTACTAATACTACTTCTACAATAAGTACTATTACTACTACTCCAGCTATTGCTACTACTACTGCCGCTGCTGCAACTACTACTAATGCTACTACAACTAGTACTAGTGTTGCTGCTGATGTTGTTGCTATAGCTCCTACTAGTACTACTTCTCCCATAACTACTATAACTACAACAACTACTGCACCTACTACCATTGCGATAGCCTCTACAGCTGCTATTACTAGTACCATAACTACTTCTTCTCCTACTTCAACTACAGCTACTACTGTTCCCACTACTGCTCCTACTACAAGTACTACTTTTGCTTTTGCCGCTACTGCTAATAATGTTGCTACTACTACTGTGTCTACTACTATTACAACTACTACTGGTAGTACTACTTTAACTACTGCTTCTACTACTACAACTACCTCTCCTGAAATAATAACAACTACTTCTCCTACTACTAGTGCAGCTACTACTACTACTACTACTACTACAATTTTTGATACTGCTAGTACTACTACTACTACTAACGCCACTACTTCTACTGGTATTACTGTTGCTACTCCTGCTAATAAGACTATTGCTACTACTACTCCTGCTCATCCTCCTACTACTGCTACTACTACTTCTATTACTGCAACTACTACTACTACTTATACTGCTACAACGACAATTGCTACTGCTACTACTACTGCGACCACCATAATTGCTGCTACTACTAGTGCTATTCATGCTAGTACTGTAGCTACTCCTACTGTAACTCCTAATGCTTCTCCTACTACAACTACAACTACTTCTACTGCTACCGCTACTACTACTACTTCTCCTCCTACTACTACTCCTACTACACCTATTCCTACTACTACTCCCATTCCTACTACTTCTGCTACTATTACGAGTACTACTACTATTACTTCAACAACTACTACTGCAACTACGCTTATTGCTACTATTAGTACTACTACTAATACTACTGCTCCTATTACCACTACTTCTACTACTACTACTACTACTAATACTACTACTACTGCTACTAATACTACTACTACTACTACTACTACTATTATTACTGCTACTTCTACATTTGCCAGTACTGCTACTACTACTGCAACTACTACTGGTGCTACTACTACTACTACAATAGCTACTCCTACTTTTACTAGTGCAACTACAACCACAACTGCTGCTACTACTACTGCTACTACTATTGCTACTAATAGTCCTATTACTCCACTACTGCTACTGTTAGTATTACTACTACCACTTCTATTGCTACTACTTCTGCTATGACTACTACCATAACTAAAGTTGCCATTATAGCTACTACTACTTCTATTGCTACTACTTCTGCCACTACTACCGCTACTAAAGTTGCTGCTAAAGCTACTACTACTACTGCTACTACTTCTCCTACTACAACTACTACTATGCAACTACTACTACTACAACTACTGCAACTAGTTATACAATGGCTACTTCCACTACTACTCCGACTACTAATACTAGTACTACTACTGCTACAACTACTACAACTAGGAATACTACAACTACTAATACTACTACTATAATACTACTATTACTAATACTACTACTACTAATACTAATAGTAATACTACTACTGCTACTACTACTATTTCTGATACAACTATCGCTACTACTATAGCTAGTGCTCCTACTACATCGGCTACTACTGCTACTACTGCTGCAACTTATATGACTGCAACTACCGCTACTACTACTACTACTCTTATTACCACTACTACTACTACTACTACTACTACTGCTGCTGCTGCTGCTGCTGCTGCTACTACTACTACTGCTACTACTACTACTACTACTACTACTACTACTACTGCTGCTGCTGCTACTACTACTACTACTGCTGCTACTACTACTACTACTACTACTACTACTACTACTACTACTACTACTACTACTACTACTACTACTATTTCTGCTACTACTGCAGCTACTACTACTACTACTACTACTACTACTACTACTACTACTACTTCTGCTACTGCTGCTACTACTATTACTACTGCTACTTCAACATCAGCTACAACTGCTACTACTACTACTGCTGTTGTTGTTATTGCTATTGCTACTACTACAATAGCTGCTACAACTTTTACTAGTACTACTATGACTACTATTGCTACTACTGCTACAACTAGTACTATTACTACTACTACTTCTACTACCACTTCTTCTCCGACGGCTACTACTACAACTACTGTTGTTGCTATCGCTACTACAACCACTTCTACTACCACTACAACTGCTATTACTATGACTGCTATTGCTACTACTACAGCTACTATTACTACGACTACTTCTACTACCACTTCTTCTCCGACGGCTACTACTACAACTACTGTTGTTGCTATCGCTACTACAACCACTTCTACTACCACTACAGCTGCTACTGCTGCTACTTCCATTGTTGTTGCTGCTACTGCTACAACTCCTGTTGCTCTTGTTGTTGCTATAGCTACTATTAATACTACTAGTCGTTATACTTCTCTTACTAATACTACTACTGCAACTGCTACTACTGCGTCTACCACTTTGACTACTACTATTGCTGCTGCTACCACTTTTGCTACTATTAATACTTTTTGCTCTACTGCTGCTACTACTACAAAAACTACTACTACTACGACCACTACTACTACTGCTACAACAATAACTAATACTACTGCTACTACCCCTACTACTACTACTGCTACTCCTGCTTCAACTGCTACTGGCACTCCTACTACAACTACTTGTGTTATTCCAACTACGCTTGCTACTACTACTACCATTGCTTCTTCTACTATAACTACTAGCGCTACTACTGCTACTACTACTGCCACTACAACATCAATTACTACTAATACTGCGACTACTGCTACTACTGTGGTTACTAATACTACTGCAACTAGTCCCACTACTACTACTTCTAATACTATTGCTACTACTGTTGCTATAGCTACTACTACTAATGTTGTTATTGTTGCTATTGCTACTGCAACTACTACTACTATGACTTCTCCAACTACTACTACTCCGATTGCTTCGACTGATACTGCTACTACTGCTGTCGCTATTGCTAACACTATATCTACTCCAACTGATACTAATGCTACTATTGCTACTGCTACTACTACTAGTACTACTATTATAACTACTACCACCACCACCACGACTACTACTACTCCTGCAATAACAACTACTACTACTTCTCCTCCTCCTACTACTACTCCTACTGCTACTAATACTACATCGACTGTGATAGCTAGTACTACTACTACTACTACTTCTATTAGTCGTCCTCCTACTGCTACTACTGCTACTATTACTTCTATCGATACAGCTACTACTACAGGTACTACTTCCACTGCTATTGCAACAACACCAACAACAACAACTACTACTACTACTACTATTGTTGCTACTACTATTTCTACTGCTACGACTACTACTACCACTCCTAATACTACTTTTGCTACCACAAAAACTATTGTTACTACTACTACTGTTGCTACTACAACTGCTACAACAGCTGCAATTGCTACTATGACTATTACTACAATAGCTGCCACTACTGCAACTACTGCTACTATTGCTGCTCCTATGACTACTCCAACTACTACTACTGCTACTACCGCTACTACTATTGCTACTACTAGTCCTATTACTCCCACTACTACTACTGCTACTAGTAGTACTACAACTTCTATTGCAACTACTTTTGCTATGACTACTATTACTACTAAAGTTGCTGCTATAGCTACTTCTACCACTACTACTACTCCTACTACAACAACAACTACTACTACTATTACTACAACTGTTGCAAATACCGATACAATGGCTACTTCCACTACTACTCTTGCTACTAATACGACTATTACTACAACTACAACTAATACAACTAGGAATACTACCACAACTAATACTACTACTATAATAGTACTATTGTTAATACCACTACTACTAATACTATTACTGCTACAATGACCACCACCACCACTACTACCACTACTGTTGTATCCCCTACCACCACTGTGACCACAACAATTATTGCTAGTCTGATTGCTACGGCTACTTCTACTCCTAATACTACTCCTACTACAACTACTACTACTCGAACAGCTACTATTACTACTACTACTATTCCTGCTACTGCTGCTCCTTCTCCTAAACCTATTCCAACTATTAATCCTACTCCTACTACTTCTACTACTATTACTAGTACTACTACTCCTACTACTACAACTACTATTGCAACTACTTCTGCTTCTATTACTGCTACTTCTCCTTCAGCTACTACTACTACTATTACTCTTATTACCACTACTTCTACAACTATGACTACTACTACAACAACAACAACAACAATAACTACTACTACTACTACTACTACTACTATTACTGTTGCTTCTACATCAGCTACTACTGCTTCTACAGCTACTACTACTACTATGACTATTACTGCTACTACTACTACTAGTCCTATTACTACCACTACTACTACTGCTACTATTGCTACTACTACTACTTCTGCTATGACTAGTACTATAACTACTATTGCTGTTATAGCTACTACTACCACTATAACAACTACTACTAGTACTTCCACTCAAACAACTGCAGTGACTGCAACTGCTACTACTACTACAACTACTGCTACTACTATTGCTACAATTACTGCTACTGTTACTACCACAACTATTGCTGCAACTACTATAACTCCTATTGCCACTAATATGGCTCCAGCTACTGCTACTACTGAGAATGCAACTATTAGTACTGATGTTGCTGCTGCTGCTGCTGCTGCTACTGCTACTATTGCTACTACTACTACTATAACTACAGCTGTTGCCCCTACCGCTTTTGCTACCACTACTATTTTGCTACTACTGCTAGGAGTATTGCTTCTGCTACTACTACTCCTAATACTACTCCTACTACAACAACAACTACTACTACAACTCCTGCTACTGCTCTTTCTCCAAAACCTATTCCTACTACTACTACTTCTACTACTATTACTAGTACTACTACTGCTACAACTACAACTACTACTGCAACTACTTTTGCTGCTATTACTCCTACTATTACTACTACTCTTATTACCACTTCTTGTACTATTATGACTACTACAACAACAACAACTACTACTACTACTACTTCTACTACTACTATTTTTACTGCTACTTCAACATCTGCTACTACTACTACTACTACTGCTACTACTACTGCCACTACTACAAGTGCTGCTACTACTTCTACCAGCACTACTATCACCACTACTGCTACTAATGCTACTGCTACAACTATTGCTACTACTAGTCCTATTACTGCCACTACTACTGCTAGTTTTACTACTACTTCTTCTACTACTGCTACTTCTACTGTGACTACTACTGCAACTACTATTGTTGCTATAGCTACTACCACCACTACTACAATGACTACAACTACTACTGCAACTACTTCCACTCCAACAACTACAGTCACTGCGGCTGTTAATGCGTCAGTAGCTGCTACTACTATTGCTACTATTACTACCGTTGCTATTATTACTACTACGACTTCTACTACTATTGCTACTATTACAACTACTACAGCACCTACTCTTCCTGCTACTGCTACTAATGCGGCAACTGCTGCTGCTACTACTACTACTACTACTACTGAGACTACAACTACTACTACTGCTGCTTCTGCTACTAATACTACTACTCCCTCTTCTTCTTCTCCTACTAATGCTACTATTGCAACTGTTACTACTGCATCTACTACTGTGACTACTACTGCTGCTGCTGCTACTACTTCTACTCCTATTATTACTATTGATTCTACTACTACCAGAACCACCACTACTACTACTACAAATATTACTACTGCTACTGCTACTACCCTTACTACTACTATTGCTATTACTATATCAAATGCTACTGCTACTACTGTAGTAGCTACTGACGCCACAACTGCAACTACTAGTGTTAGTGCTACTACTCTTACTACTACTACAACTACTGCGAAAGTTTCTACTACAAATACTAGTGCTACTACTACTATTACTGCCACGACAACAACAACAACAACAATAACTACTACTACTATTGCCACTGCTATGGCTATTAATACTACAACAACTAGTCCTACTACTACTACTTCTCTTACTATTGCTTCTGCTACTAGTACTATTACTACTACTACTGTTGTTATTGTTATTGCTACCATTGCTACTCCTACTATGACTTCTCCAACTACTACTACTGCTACTGCTTCGATTGCTACTACTTCTACTACCGCTGCTGCTGCTGCTACTACTACTACTGCCACTATTACTAACACTATTACTACTACTTCTACTGCAACTGCAACTCTTGCTACTACTACTAGTATTACTACTTCTATTACAAATACTGCTGCTACTACTACTAATACTACTACTATAACAACTATTCCTTTGACTACTACTACTACTACTACTTCTACAGCAACAACAACAACTACTACTTCTCCTACTACTACTCCTACTGCTACTACTACTACAACGACTGCAACGGCTAGTACTACTACTACCACTACTTCAATGGCTTTTACTACTACTACTCCTCCTCCTCCTACTACTACTTTTGCTACTACTAGTTCTATTAGTACAGCTACTACAACTACTGCTATAACTACTACTGCTACTGCTATGGCTATAGCTACAACAACTACTACTGCTACTACTACTGCAACAACTATTTCTACTGCTACTAATACTACTACTCCTCCTAATACTACAACAACTACTACGATAACTATTGCCAGTACTACTACTATTGCTACTACAACTGCTACAACAATTGCAATTGCTACTATGACTACTGCTACTACCGCAACTACTACTACAATTGCTGCTCCTACGACTACTCCTACTACTACTTCTATTACTAATACTGCTGCTACAACAACTATCGCTACTGCTACTGCTACTGTTACTACTGCTGCTACTAGTTCTTGCACTACTACTCCTAGTTATGCCATTACTGCAAATACTACTACTACTACTTCTACTACCGCTACTTTTACCATTACAACTCCTACTACTGCTCCTACTACGACTATTATGACTACCACTACTTCTACTACTACTGTTGTGGCTACTACTACTGCTACAACTACTACGACTACTACTATTGCTTCTACCACAACTACTGCTATCACTACTACTACTCCTATTCCTACAACTACTACTGTCGCTACTACAACCACTACTACTATTACTACTACGACTTCTACTACTACTACTTCTCCTGCTACTGCTACTGCTACTATTAATACTGTTAGAACTCGTACTACTTTGGCTACTACTACCATAACATCTACTGCTACTACAACTACTACTACTAGTACTACTGCTAGTAATTTTGCTGCTACTACTACTACAACAACTATTAATTCTACTCCTACTACTACTACTACCCCTACTATTTCTACTACTACTACTGTTGTTACTACTACTATTACTACTACTGCTACATCTACTAGCACTCTTGCTACTACTACTACTACTACTTTTACTATTCCTACTACTACTACAACTACTGCTACCATTACCACTACCAGTACTACTGCTACTACTTATGCAACTACTACTTCTTCTACTACTACTCCAGCTATTGCTACCATTATGACAACAACAACAACAACAAGAACAACTACTACTACTATTACTACTTCGGCCGCTATTACCCCTACTACTACTACCTCTACCACTACTACTATCACTACTACAGCTACACCACTACTACAATAACAACTACTACAACAACAACAACTACTACTACTGCTGCAAATACGACCACAGTTATGACTACTACAACCCCTCCTGCTACAATTACAACAACTACTACTACGACTACCTCTACAACAACGCTTACGACTACTACACCACTGCACTACTACTACAACTACAACTGTTGGTACTACTACTACTACTATTGCTACTACTATTACCATTAGTTCTACTACTACTAAAACTACTACTACAACAACTACTAGTGAGATGACTACTCCTACATCTACTACTACTACTCCACCTACTACAACAAAAGCTATAACTATTGGCACTACTAATACCTCTAATACAGCGATTACTACTACTCCTACAGCTAGCACTACTACTCGTACTATTACCATAGCTACTACTACTACTACTACTAATACTACTACTACTTCTACCACTACTGCAAGAATTACTACTAGTACTAGTACTACTACTACTGCTACTGCTACTACTACTGCTCCTCCTCCTCCTACTCTAGCTCCTCTTATTGCTACTACTACCACTGCTACTACTAATACTACCAAATTTACTACTACTTATACTACTACTACTACTACTACTACGACTACTGCTACTACTACTACTGCCGCTACTACTACTGCTGCTATTACTACCTCTACTACTACTAAGATTACTACTACTAAAACTTCTCGTATTACTGATACTACTTCTGCTCCTACTTCAAATACTACACCAACAATAATTACTGCTACTACTGTTACTACTATTACTGCTACTACTATGATTACAACAACAACTACTACTACTTCTGTTCCTCCTACTACAACTACTACAACTGCTGCTACTACTACTACTAATACCTCTGCTACTGCTACTATCGCTCTTACCACCACTACTTCTACTACTACTGTTATTACTGCTACTTCTACTTCTGCTACTAGTGCTGCTACTACTACTACTTCTACTACTTCTGCTACTTCTACTATAATTACAACTGCTACTACTACAGCTACTACTATGACTACTATGACTGCTACTGTTACTGCTACGACTATTGCCACAACTAGTCCTCTTACTACTAGTACTAATGCTACCATTCCTTCTACCACTACAACCACTACTACTACTACTACACATACTACTACAACAACAACAACTACTACTACTACCTCTACTACTGCTACTGTTGCTACTATAACTACACAACAACTACTATTACTACTACTTACACTACTACTCAAATTAGTAGTCAAATTAGAAGAGTAGTAGTAGTATTCGTAGTAGTAGCAGCAACAACAGTAGTAGTAGTTTTGGTGGTAGTAGCAGTAATACTAGGCGTACTAAGACTAGTAGTAGTAGCAGTAGTAGCAATAGAAGTAGCAGCAACAGTAGTTGCAGTAGTAGAAGTAGAAGTTGTATTAGTAGGTGCAACAATAGCAGGATGAGGAGTAGCTATAGTAGGAGCAAAAGTAGTAGTAGTAGCAAGAGTAGGAATAGGTGTAGAAGTAGTAATAATAGTAGCAGTAGTAGTAGTAGTGGTAGTAGTAGTAGTAGGAGTAGGAGAAGTGGTAGTAGTAGTCGGTGTAGGAATAGTAGTACTAGTAGCACAAGTAGTAGGAGGAGTAGAAGTAATTCTGCTACTGCTTCTACTACAACAACAACTACTGCTACTGCTTCTACTTTCGCTACGACTACTATTTGTACTATTACGGCTATTATTGCTACTACTACCACTACTACTACTACTATTGCTACTACTTCCACGGCTACTGCTACAATTGCTACTACTACTACTGCAACAATTGCTACTACTGCTACTGCCACTACTAATAGTCATATGATCACTATTACTACTACTAATGCAACTTCTACCACTACTATTACTACTACTGCTTCTTATACAGCTACTACTACTACTAATTCTACTATAACTACAATTCCTATTACTAGAGATACTACTACAAATACTACTACTAGTACTACTACTTCTCCTACAACAACAACAATAACTGCTACTACTTCTACTACAATTGCTACTATTACTGCAAGTATTACTACTGCTATTATTGCTACCACAGCTGTTACTACTAAAGCTAGTAACGCTGCTATTATTACTACTATTGCTACTAGTACTACTACTACTGCTACTAGTAATACTTCTAATTTTACTGCTACTTCTGCTACTACTTTGGTTGCAACTTGTACTACTACTCCAACTACTACTACCTCTTCTACTACTACTACTTCTACAACTACTACTACTACTTCAACTAGTACCACAACTTCTACTACTACAACCATCACTACTGCTTCTCCTAACGCTACTACTAGTACTTCTACTGCTACTACTACTGCAACTACTTCTACTACTACTAATACTCCTACTACTACTACTACTACTACTTCTACTACTACTACTACTACTACTACTACAACAACTACTACTACTACTACTACTACAACTACTACTACTACTACTACTACTACTTCTACATCTTCTTCTTCTTCTACTACTACTACTTCTACTACTACTAGTACTATAGCTACTACTTCTTCTACTACTACTACTACTGCTGCTGTTGCTACTTCTACTACTTCTAATACTACTACTACTAATACTACAACAACACCTACTACTACTACAACAACAACTGTTGCTGGCACTACTTCGACAACTACTACTTCTGCTACTACTACTGCTAATACAACTACT
>RXID01016028.1:0-20558 GCA_005019695.1 Trichopus zeylanicus subsp. travancoricus
ACTACTGCTACAACTGTTGCTGCTGCTACTAATAATAATAATTTTGCAACTGCTATAGCTGCTACTACTTCTACTCCTGCGGCTACTACAACTCCTGCTGCTACTGCTACTGTTGTTACAAATACTACAACTTCTACTACAACAACTACCGCTACTACTCGTAATACTACTATTACAGCTACAGCTAGTACTACTAGAACTAATACTACTTCTACTACCACTACTATGACTACTTCTGCAACTTCTACTTCTCCTCCTCCTCCTCCTACAAGTACTTCTTCTCCTACTACTACTACTTTTACTAATGCTACAACTATTGCTATTACTACTACCGCTACGACTACTAGTTCGACTACTGACACTACTACTACTGCTACTATTTCTAGTCCAACTACTCCTACTACTAATACTGCTACTCCAACTACTACCACTACTGCTGTTACTACTACTACTATTACTACTACTACTACTACTACTTTTCCTCCTCCTACTACTACTGCTACTATTACAGCTTCTCCTCCTACTTTAGCCATCACTACTTTTCCTCCTACTACTACTACTATAACTACTATTACTATGACTACTGCTACAAATGTGACTACTCCAACTAGAACTGCTACTACTACTACTAGCGCTACTACTGCTACTACTACTACTACTACTGTTGCTGCTGCTGCTGCTACTGCTACTACTACTACTCCTCCTCCTACTACTACCGCTATAACCACTACTGCTACTGCTACTACTACAACTACAACTAATACTACCGCCACTAGTACTCCAACTACTACTGCTACTGCTGCTACTACTGTTACTACTACAATTACCACTACTACTGCTACTATCACTACTGCTGCCACTACTACTACCAATACTACTACTACCACAGCTACTACTGTGTCTACTACTCCTCTACCACAACTACTTCTACTACTACAACTGTAACCACTATTTCTGCGATTGCAATAACTATCGTGACTACTGCTACTACTACTGCTTCTACTAGTACTGCTACAATTACTACTACTATTGCTACTACTAATATTGCTAATACTAGAACTGCTACTACCGCGACTAGCACTATTCCCACTACTACAACAACTATTACTTCAACTACTACTACTACAATTGCTTGTACCACTATTATGGCAACAATGGCTACTACTGCAACTACTACAACTATTTTCACTACTACTAGTACAATAACAACAACAACTACTACTACTACTACTAATACTACTATTATTACTACTACTACAACTCCTCCTACGACAACTACCGGTACTCCTGCCACTCCAACCTCTACTATTTCCAGCACTACAATGGATGCTTCTACGGCTAAGACTACTATTTTTCCTACCACTATTACTGCTATTATTTCTGCTACTACTACTGCTGCTACTACAACAACAACTACTACTGCTATTACTACAACAACAACAATAACAACTACAACTACTACCACAACTACATCTACTACTTTTAATACAACTGCAACTACAAATACTACTCCTCCTACTACTACTACAACTACAATAATTGCTACTGCTATCGCTGCCTCTATGACCACTGCCACTACTACATCTAGTACTACTACTACTACTAACTTTATTACTTCGACTACTACTACAACTACTACTTTTACAACAACTACTATTGTTACTACTACTGCTACTGCTTCTAGTATCACTACTGCTCCTACTACTACTACAACTACGACTGCCACTGCTACTATTGCTACAACTACTCCTCTTACTAACACTACTACTTATATTAATACTACTTCTACTACTTCCCCTACTACTACTACTACAACTACTACTATAACTGCAGCTACTGCTACTATTGCTACTAATGCTACTACTGCCACTACTACTATTATTGCGACTGCTACTGCTACTACTATAGTACTGCTGCTGCTGCTGCTGCTACAACAACTGCTACAACTTCTCCGACTACAACCATTGCAGTTGATCCTACTAGTACTACTACCACCACCACTACCTCTCCTACTACTTCTAGTACTTCTGTTGCTACTACTATTGCTACAACTATGGATATTACTGCTACATCGACTACTACTACTGCTACTACTGCTACGACTGTTGTTATTACTTCTACCACTACTACGACAACTACTACTACGACTAATACTACAACTACTACTTCTCCTAATACTACTAATACTACAAGTACCTCTACCATTACTACTACTTCTACTACTACTACTGCGACTATGGCTACTACAACTGCTACTATAACAACATCTACTACCGCTGCTGCTGCTTCTACTAGTTATTCTTTTCTTACTACTACTATTACCGCTAAGACTACAGCTATGACTGGAATTGTTATTACAACTACAACTACTGCAACTACAACTATTGCAACTAATACTTCTATTACTACCACAACTACGGCTACTACTACTAGTACTACAGCTATTACTACTACTCATATTAGTATAACTTCTGCTACAACTACTGCAACTACTACTATTGCTACAGGTACTGCTACTACTACTACTAATACAACAACTACTACTAATGTTGCTTCTACTACCACAAGAACTGCTACAACTGCTACTACTGCTCCCACTACTGCTGCTACTGGTACTAATACGACTACTACTGCTGCTACAATAACTATTACTGCTAGTATTACTGCTACTGCATCTGCTACTCCTCCTCCTAATATTACTACAAATATTAATACTACTGCACTATTACTACTACTACAACAACTACTACTATCATTGTCACTACTATTGCAACTGCTACCACTATCACTACTGTGGCTACTACTACAATTACTAATTCTACAACAACTACTATTACTACTACAACTACTATAGCTACTACTATTATTATTGCTTCTACAACTACTATTATAAAAAGTACTATGGCGACTACTTCTGTTACTACTACTACTACTGCTACAACTACTACTACTACCACCACTACTATCACTATTGCTACTGCTACTACTATTACTACTACTATGGCTACTACTACCACAACTGAAGCAACAACTACTACTACTACTACTACTTCTACTATTGCGGATGTCGCTGCTAGTGCTGCTACTACAACTAATAGTACTATTACTACTACTACAATTGCTACTATAGCAGCTGCTAATACTACTACCATTACTAGTTCTGCTACAGCTGCCGCAAAAAGTACAACTACTACTACCTCTACTACTATTGCTACAATTGTTGTGGCTACTACGACTACTAATACTACGACTGTTACTAGTGCTGCAACTACTACTACTGCGATAACTTCTATTACTACAACTGCTGCAACAACTACTACTACTACTACTACTACTACTACTACTACTTCTACTACTATTACCACTACTACCACTACTACTACGACTATTATTGTTGGTACAGCAGCTGCTGCTGCGACTACTACTACTGCTACTACATCTCAAACTACTACTACTATTGCTACCATTTCTACTACTAATACCACAACATCTACTACAACTAGTGCTACAAATACTACTATACTGCTGCTGCTGCTGCTGTTACAACAACTACTACTACTTCTACTACTCCTACAACTACAACTACTACTCCTCCTGCTGTTAATACTCCTACTACAACTACTATTGGTTCTACCACTCCCACTACCACCACGACTATTACTAATACTACTACTACTACTAATTCTACTACTACTACTACTACCACCACCACTACTACTACGACTATTATTGTTGGTACTGTAGCTACTGCTGCTGCTGCTACAACTACTACTACATCTCAAACTACTACTACTACTGCTACCATTTCTACTACTAATACTACAGCATTTACTACAACTAGTACTACAAATACTACTATACTACTGCTGCTGCTACTGTTACTACTACTACTCCTACTACTCCTACAACTACAACTACTATTACTTCTGCTGCTAATACTCCTACTACAACTACTATTGGTTGTACCACTCCCACTACCACCACAACTACTACTAATACTACTATTATTACTACCACTACTGCTAATACTACTAGAACTACTTCTCCAAATAGTGCTGCTACTCTTACTACAACTGTTACTACTAATACTACTACTACTACTACTACTACTACTACTACTACTACTACTACTACTACTAATACTACTACTACTACTACTACTAGTACTACACGTATTACTACTACTAATACTACTATTATTACTACTACTACTACTACTACTACTACTACTACTACTACTACTACTACTACTACTACTACTACGACTAATACTACTACTACTACTACTACTAGTACTACACGTATTACTACTACTACTACTACTAGTACTACACGTATTACTACTACTACTACTAATACTACTACTACTAATACTACTACTAATACTACTACTATTATTACTATTACTCTGGCAACTACTACTGGCAACTACTACTGCTAATCCTGCTATTACTACACCTACTACTACTCCTACTCCAATGCCTACTTCTACTGTTGTTCGTGTTACTACTACTACTCTTAATACAACTAAAACTACTACCGCTGCTCATGTTACAACTACTATACTACTACTACCACTACTACTATTACTTCTATTACTACTACTACTACTACTATTACTATTTCAGCTGCTACCCCAACTACAAGTATGAATTCTACTGCCACTACTACTGCGACTACTACTACTGCTACTACTACTAATACTACTCCAACTACTGCTACTACTACTCCTGCTATTAATACTACTACTACTACGACTATTGCTCCCGCTAATACTCCTACTAATACAACTAGTACAACTAATCGTACTATTACTACTACTTCTACTAGTACTACTGCTGCTACTACTATAACAACAACTACTACTCCTATTACTACTATTGCTGCTACTATCACAGCTATAACTGCATCAACTTCTACTCCTACACCAAGTCCTACTCATAGTATTGCCACTGCAACTACTACTATTAGTACTTCTACCACTGCTACTACGACTACGACTATTACTACTACTGCTAGTACTGCGATTTCTGCTACTAATACAACAACTACTAGTACTACTACTACCATTACTACAACTACTGCTACTATTACTACAACTACTACTACTAGTAGTACTACTGCTACTATTACTACTACTACTACTACTACGACCACCACTACTGCCACTATTACTACTCCTACTTCTGCAACAACTACTACTGCTATAACTATTACTACTACTACTACTACTACTACTACTACTACTACTACTACTACAACAACAACAACTACTCCTACTACTACAACAACTACTATTACTACTAGTACCACTATTATCACAACTGCTACTACGCCTACTACAACCATTGCCACTGCTACTACTACTACTATTGCAACTACTACAAATACTACTTCTACAACTCCTACTACCACTCCTACTAGAACACCTATGCCTGCTGTTACTACTACTACTATTGCAACTACTACAAATACTACTTCTACAACTCCTGCTACCACTCCTACTAGAACACCTATGCCTACTGCTGCTGCTACTACAGCTGCTACTAGTATTCCTACTCCTATTCCTACTACTACCCGTACTACTACTGCTACTACTACTTATCCTAGAACTACTCCTACTATTACAACTACTACCACCACAACTGCTACTACTACTTCTGCTGCTACTGCTACTACCGCTGTTATTGTAACTTCCGCTACTCCTACTTTGACTATTACTACTACTACCACTATTAATAAAATTACCACTAATCCGACCATGACTACTAGTACTACTATTACTATTCTTACCACTCCTACTACTATTTGTACTACTACTGCTACTACTTCTACTTCTACTATTGTTGTTGCCGCTGCCGTTGCTGCTACTACCACTAATACTACTACAACTGCTAGTATTATTGCTAATACAGTAGCTAGTAGTACTACTACTACTACTATTATTTTTACAACTACTACTGCAAAAACTACAACTACTACCACCTCTACTACTAATGCTACTACTGTTAGTGCTACTACTATACTAATACGACGACTGTTGCTAGTACTACAACACCTACTACTACTACTGTGGCTACTGTTGCTACTACTACTACTACTACTACTATTCAACTACTACTACTACTACTACTACAAATACTACAGTTGTTACGACTGCTGTGATTACTACTACTATTACTTCTCAAACAACTATTACTATAGCTACAATTACCGCTACTAGTACTATAACATCTACTACTACTAGTACAACAAATACTATTAGACTACTGCTGCTGTGACTGCAACTACTGCTATTACTGTTACTATTGCTGTTGATGTTGCTGCTACTACTACTACTACTCCAACTAATTCTCCAACTACTACTACTTGTACTTCTATAACTAACACTCCTACCACTACTACTACTACTGATACTCCTACTACAAATATTATTGGTTCTACCACTGCTACTACTTCCACAACTACTACTAATACTACTGTTATTACTACTACCACAACTACTACTACAACAACAACAACTACTCCTACGAGTGTTGCTACTCCTACTACTACTGTTGCTACTATTACTACAACAACTACTACTACACCTACTACTATTGTTGCTACAACTACCACTAATACTACTACTATATTACTTCTCCTATTGCTACTACTACTGCTACTCCAGCTACTACTACACCAACTACTACTCATACTCCAACTCCTACTCCTATTGTTGTTCCTACTACTAGTACAACTCCTAATACTACTGAAACTACTACTGCTATTGTTGTCGCTACCACTACAACTGCTACTGTCAATACTACTAATACTACTACTACTATACTGCTACTACAACTACTACTATTACCCTACTACTACTACTTCTACTTCTACTTTTGCGCTGGTCCAACAACAACAACGACTACTACTACTACTTCTACTGCTCCAACTACTACTACTATGACTACTACGCCTACTCCTACTACTACTACTTCTTCTACTATTAATACTACTACAACTACTGCTGTTGCTACTCCAAACACTCCTCCTACTACTACTACTACTAGTACTACTACTACTACTATTACTTCTTTTACTACTACTGCTACAACTACTGCTGCAACTACAACAGCTACTACTACTTCTATTACTACAACTTCTGCTACTATAACTTCTACTACTGCTACTATTTCTACTCCTACACCTACTCCAACTAATAGATCTCCTACTGCAACTACTACTACTATGACTACTACTACTACTACTCCTACAGCTACTACTACTCTAATTTCGGCTACTAATACTATTGGTACTAGTGCTGCTACTATTATTACTACAACCACTACTACTACCAATGCTACTACTACTACCACTACAACTACCATTACTACAACTACTACTACCCTAACAGTGACAACAACAACAACAAAAATAACAACTACTACTACTCCAACTAATATTGCTACCACTACTGCTGTTGCTCCTCCTCCTAATATCCGAACTGCAACTACTACTACTACTACCACCACTACTACTACTACTACTGCTATTGCTACTACTACTACTATGACAACAACAACAACTACTACTTCTACTACTACCACTGCTGCTGCTACTACTACTACTTCTACTACTACTCCTAATACTCCAACTACAAGTAATACTACCGCTAATACCGCTACTACTACTACCATAACTACTGCTACTACTGCAACTCCTACTGCTACTAGCACTCCTACTACAGCTACTGCTGTTGCAGCAACTACTACTACTACTTTTACTACCACCACCATCACTATTACTACTACTACTACGACAACAATAACAACTACAGCTACTACTACTATAGCTACTCCTACCACTATGACTACTACTACTACTAGAACTTCTACTCCTTTTACTACAACAACAACAACTACTACTACTACCGCTACCGCTACAATTGCTTATCATGCTATGATTGTTTCAGCTGTGGCTGATTCTGGTACTACTATTACTAATACTACTACTACTACTAATGTGGTAGCTGATGCTACTATTGTTGTTGCTGCTACTGCTATAACTACTTCTGCTACAGTGACTACTGCTGCTATGCTTGCTTCTACTGCTACTGGTACTACGACAACAACTACAACAACAACAACAACTACTACTACTACTACTGCTACTACTATTTCTACTACTACTACTATTAGTATTACTACTACTATTGCGACTACCACTCCAACTACTACTGCGACTACTACTCCTTCTACTACTACTACTACTAATACCACTGTTGCTACTACTTCTAGTACTACAACTACAACAACAACTACAAATACTCCTACTCCAACTACTACTACTACTACTACTACTACAACAACTACGATGATAATAACTATTACAACTACTACTTTTGCAACAACTACAGCTACTAGTACTACTGCTGCTGCTGCTGCTATCACTACTACTACTCCTATCACCACCACCACAACAACTACTATTACTGCTAGTGCTACCACTACTATTAGCACTACTACTTCTACTAGTACAACTTCTGCTACAACAACTCCCTCTTCTACTACTACGACTACTACTACTACTACCACAAAAACTACTCCTCCTTCTCCTACGACTACTTCTACTATGATTACTACTGCTACTACTGTTGTTGCTGCAGCTACTCCTGCTATTACTACTACTACTACTACTACTACTACTACTACAACAACAACAACAACAACTACTACTCCCACTACTATGACTATTACTATTGCATCTACTCCAAATTCAACAACAAATACGACTGTTAATACTACTACTAATACTCCTACTCCTATTCTTACTAAGACTACTTCTACTTCTCCTACTACAACTGCTAACAAAACTATTGCTAATACTAGTACTACTACTACTACCACTACTGCAGCTACTACTACTACTACTAATACTTTGATTCTTACTAAGACTACTACTGCTCCTACTACTACTACTACTACTAATACTCCTATTCTTACTACAACTACTACTACTTCTCCTAGTACTACAGCTAATACAACTACTGCTACTACTACTACTACTACAACAACAACTACTACTACTCCCACTAATACCACTACTAGTACTAGTACTACTACTACTCCTATTAGTACCGCTACTAGTACAACCACTATCACTACTACTACCACTACTATTGCTTATACTACTATTACTATTGCTACTACTACTACTACTATCACTTCAGAAACTACTACTACAACCATTACTATTGCTACAACTCCTACTACTACTAGTACTACCACTACTCCTCTGCTACTCCTACTACTAGTACATTACTACTGCTACTACTACCACCACCACCACTACTACTACTAGTAGTACTACTATTACAACTACTACGAGTACTACTACGACAACAACAACTACTACTGCTATGACTTCTACAACAACTACTGCTACAACTACTCCTACTACTACTACTAATACTAATACTAATACTACTACTACAACTACCACTATGACTACCACTACTATGGTTACTACTACTAATATTGCTACTGCTGCTAGTACTACTACTACTACTAGTAGTACTACTACTACAACTAGTACTACTGCCACAAATACTACTACTATTATTTCTACTACTACTACTGCTACTTACTACTACCATTGTGTCTACCACTTTGTCTACTATTAGTACTGTTACTACTCCTACTACTAATAATACTCCTACTACTACTAATACTCCTACTACTACTAGTACTACTACCCCTACTAGTACTACTACTACTAGCACAATTGCTACTACCACCACTACTACCACTACAACCACTACTGCCACTACTACAAGTACTACTACTACTACTACTATTACTACTGCTACCCCTACTGCTACTACTACTACTACTACTCCTCCTCCTCCTCCTCCTACTACTACTACAACAACGACAACAACAACTAATACTCCTACTACTAATAACACTACTACCAGTACTACTACTCCTAATACACCTACTACTAATACAACAACGAGAATTACTGCTAGGACTACTACTGTTACTACTACTAATACTCTTACTACTTCTACTACTGTTATGACCACTGTTACGACTTCTACAACTGCTACTGCTACTACTACTTCTGCTGCTCCTACTGCTACTACTACCCCAACTACTATTACTACTACTACTACCACTACTATTGCGTCTGCTACTACTACTACAACAACTATCCCTACTACTACTTCTTCGACAACTACAACTACTACTACTTCTACTACTACTATAACTTGTGCTATTATTGCTGCTCCAACTACTACTACAATAACTACAACAACGATAACAACAACAATAACTACGACTACTACTACTACTACTACTACTACTTTTACTACTTATTCTACTACTACCGATACTGCCACTACTATTCCTTGCACGACTATTGCAACTACTACTACTTCTACTGCTAGTATTACTACTACTACGAGAACTACTGCAACAACTACTACTACTTCTACTAATACAACTAATACTTCTACTATCACTACTACTACTATAACTACTACTACTGCTACTGCCACTGCTACAACTACTGTTGCTGCCACTACTACTACAACCACTACTAGTACTGCTACTACACTGTGGCTACTGCTACTACAACTACTACTACTAATTCTTCTACAGCTACTACTACTGCTACGATGGCCCTTACTATAGCTGCTACTACTACTACTACTACTTCTTCTTCTTCTACTACTACTACTAGCACTACTACTATTGCTGCTACTACTATTGATACGACTTCTGCTACTACATCTCCTCCTACTACAACTGCTGCAACTACCGCTAATATTACTACTCCGACTACTACTACTACTACTTCTACTAGTACTACTTCTACTAGTACTAGTACTACTACAACTTATACTCCTGCCACTATTACTTTGGCTATTGCCCCTACTACTACTAGTACTGCTATTACTGCAATTACTGCTACTACTATTACTTTAACTATAAAAATAATAACCACAACAATAAGTACTACTACAACTACTACTACTGCAACCACAACAACAATAAGTACTACTGTAATTACTACTACTACTGTTACAACTACCACTACTACTACCACCACTACTATTGCAGCCACTACTACTAGTACTTCTACTGCTACTGCTACTCTTGCTGCTGCTGCTGCTGCTGCTAATACTACTACTATAGCTACTACTATAGTTGCTGCTACTGTGGTAAATATTACTACTACAATTACTATGACAACTACTACTACTTCTACTACTATTAATACTACTACTGCTACTACTACTATGTCTACCACTACTACTACTCCTAACACTCCAATTAATACAACTACTACTATTACTACTCCTACTACTATGATTATTACTTCTACCACTGCTACTACTGCTTCTGCAATAATAACGACTACTACTACAACTACTACAACTATAGCACTACTTCTGCTACTACTTCTACTACTCCTACTACCACTACTAGAACTTCAACTACAACTACAACTACTAATGCTACTACTAATGCTACTGCTACTACTACTACTACCACTACTAGTACTACTACTGCTGCTACTAATTCTTCTATAGCTACTATTACTGCTACTACGACCATTGCTACAACAGCTACTACTACTAGTACTGCCACTACTAGTTCTACTACTACTACTACTACTACTACTATTACTACAACTACTATTATTACTACTACGACTATTACTACTACTGTGTCTACTACGACTGCTACTACCACTACTAGTACAACTATTGCTACTACTAGAAAAACTGCTTCTACTACTACAAACACTACTACTACTATTACAAAAGCTATGACTATTACTACTTCTACTATTGCTACTAAAGCTATGACTGCTATTGCTCCAACTACTACTACTTATACTATTGTCGCTGCCATTACTACTACTACTACTACTTATACTACTACTACTACCATTACTAAAATTTCCCCTACAACTGCAACTATTGCTACCACTGCCACTACTACTACTACTACTACTACTACTACTACTACATATCCTACTAGTACTATCGCTACGACTACAACTACTATTGCTGCTGCTATTACAACAACTACAACTACTACCACTACTACTAAGACAACTCCTACCGCTATTACTACTCATAATTCTACTACTACTACTGCTACTAATATGACTATTGCGAATGCTGCTACCACTACTGCTAATACTACTTCTACTATGACTACTACTATACTACTACTACCACTATAACAACTACTATGACTCTCACTCCTCCTACTATTGCTACTATTATAAATTCTATATACACTACTCCTCGTAATACTACAACTACAACTGCAACTACTAATATGGCTACTACTACTACTATGACAACTACAAATTCTACAACTACTTCTATAGCTACTATTACAGCTAAAACTACTACTGCTACTACTACTGCTACAACTAGTACTCGTACTACTGCAACTATAGCTAATGCAACTGCTACTGCTACTATTGCTTCAACTAGAATAACTGCTACAACTGCTGCTACTACAACTTCAATTATGTCTACTACTACTTTTGCTACAACTACTGTGACCACTACAACTCCAACTACTACAACTACTATGACTACTACTGCCACTACTAGTCCTAGTACTACTATTACTACTTCTACCACCACTACAACTACTGCTACTCTTGCTATTCCTACTACTACAACTGCCGCTACGACTACTACTACTTCCAATACTACTTCTATTGCTCCTACAACTTCTTCTGCTACTACTAAAACTACTATTACTACAACTAGTACTGCTAATACTGCAACTACTACAACTATTACTACCACTGCTGCTACTTCTCCTGCTACTACTACTCTTACTACTACTCATACTGCTTTTACAATTAGAATAACAACTACTAGTACTACTGTACCAGCAGCTGCTACTATTGCTATAACAACTGTTGTCGCCGCTGCTACTACTCCACCTACTATAACTACTCCTACTACTACTACTATGACTATGACTACTACTACTACTACTACGACTGCTACTACTACTACTACGACCACTACTACTACTACTACTACCACAACTACTACTACGGCTACTACTACTACATCTACTCCCCATACTACAATTACTGCTATCGCTACTATTCTTGCTACTACTACTACTACTACAACTTCTCCCCCTCCAAATGCCACTACACCTACTACTACTATTAATACTACCACTACTTCTGCTACTAGTGCTATGACAACCGCTACTTCTGCCACAAAAACCACTACTACTACCACAACTACAACCCCCACTACTACTACTACTATAACTACTACTACAACTACTACTAAAACTACTATTATTGCTATGGTTGAAACTACTACAACTACTACTCTGAGTACAACTTCCCCTACTACTACTACCACCAGTGCTACTATTACAATTCCTAATGCAACTGCTACTACTACTACTACTACTACTTCCACTACTAGTACTACAACAACTATTACTACTGATACTACCACTACCTGATACTCCTACTTCTACTACTACTACTATTACTATTCTTACTACAATAACTACTACTACTCCTTTTACTACTACTACTACTACTACTACTACCACTATTACTACTATTACTACCGGTCCAACTACTACTTCTACTACTACTGCTACTACTACTACTACTACTACAACTACGACTATAATTGCTACAACAACTACTTTTCACACTACTACCACAACTACTACTACTACTGTTACTTCTACTACTACTACTACTACTAACACAGCACTACTAGTTCTACTTCAACTATTGCTACGCTACTACTATTAAAGCTACTATTACTGTTGCTACACCTACTACTACTATTACTGCTGCTGCTGCTGCTACTACTACTACTCCTTCTCCTCATAATACTGCTACTATGGCTACGGTTACTTTCACTATAGCTACTTCTACTACTACTACAACTATTACTACTACCACCACTCTTACTACTATTCATACTGATACTACAACTACTACAACTCCTGCTACTGTTGCTACTACTGCAACAGCTACTATTAATTCTGCTACTACTTCAGCTTCAGTTACTAATGTTACAGCTACTGCTAGTACTGTTATGACTATTACGGCTGCTACTAATGCAACTACAACTACAACAGCCATGACTACTGCAACTGCTACTCTTGCTACTAGTACTGTTATGGCAACAACTACGGGTACTACTATTACCACAACTGTTCCTATTACAACTACCACGACTGCTACTGCTGTTACTACTACTACTACAACTACGACTGCTACTGCTACTACTACTAATACTACAACTACTACTGCCACCACCACTACTACTTCAATAATACTACTACTACTACTGCTACAACTACTACAATTACTTCTACTACTGTAACAACTACCACTACTACTCCTATAGCTACTACTACTACAACTACAACTTCTACTAATACTACTACTACTCTTACTACTACTGCTGCTACTACTGTCATTACTATTACTCCTACTACAACAACAATAACTATTACTACTACTATTACTCGCAATGACAACAACTAGTACTACGACAACTACCAGTACTGCTACTATTACTACTACTACTACTACTACTACAATAACAACAAGAACAACTACTACTCCTACTCTCACTCTTGCTACTACAACTACTACTCCTACTCCTTCTGCTACCACTTCGCCTAATACTACTACCATAACAACTACTACTACTTCTGTTGCTACTACTACTATTACTACCACTATGACTACTACTCCTCCTCATCCTATGGCAACTAATATAGCTGCTACTATGACTACTACTGCTACTATTGCTTCTGCTAAAATAACTGCTACAACTATGGCTACTACAATGTCGATAGTAACTACTACTACTACTACGACTACTAATACTACTTTTGCTACAACTACTGCAACTACTAATGCTCCTACTACCGTTCCTACCACTACGACTACTTCTACTATTGCTACTACTACTACTTCTACCACTAGTAGTACTACTATTGCTAATACTACAATAATTACTACTACTACACTACTACTACTGCTGCTGCTGCAATTGCTGCTTTTGCTACTATTGCTACTATTCCTATAACTACTTTTGCTGCCTCCACCACTATACTACTACTAATTCTACCCCTATGACTACTACTACTACCACTACTATAACTACTATTAATAGTACTACTACACCTACTACTACTACATCTACTACTACTACTTATGCTACTACTACCACTATTACTATTACTACAATTACTACTACTACCACAATAATAATAACAATAACAACAACTACTACTACTAAGTATAACTACTACTGCTACTATTACTGCTACTTCTACTAATGCTACTCTAACGACTACTACTCCTACTATTACTACCACTACAACTACTACTACTACAGCTACTACTACTACTATTCCTACAACTACTACTACTCCTACTTTTACCACTGCTGCTGCTACTACTACTCCTACAACTATTACTACTGCTACTACTTCTGCTACTATTTTTACTACTACTACTACTCCTCCTACTATGACAACTATTACTGCTATTCCTACTACTACTACTACTACTACTTGCGGCTACTACTACAACTAAAACTGCTACTACTAATACCACTACTATTGCTATTACAACTACTATTGCTACTAGTACTACTACTACTACTATTGCCACTACTATAACTATCACTACTACTACTGCTACTCCTACAACAAGTACTATCACTGCTACTACTGTCACTATAGCTACTCCAACAACCACTACTGCTACTACTACTACTACTACTACTTCTACTACTACTACTACTACTACTACTACTACTACTACTACTACTGCTGCTGCTGCCGCTATTCTCACTCTTGCTACTACTACTCCTCCTTCTGCAACCTCTTTGCCTAATACTACTACTACTACTACAATAGCTACTACTACTACTGTTGCTACTACTACTGTTACTACCACTATGACTACTACTACGCCTCCTCATCCTACGGCCACTACTATAGCGATTGTTGAGACTACTACTACTATTACTACTAGTACTACTCCAAATACTGCTACTACTGCTACTACTAATGCTGCTACCACTACATTAACTATTCCTACTAATATTTTTACTATAACTAATATTACTACTGCTACACTACTACTACTGCTACTACTGCTACTGCTGTTATTACTACTACTTCTACTATAACTACTACTATTACTATTATAATTTTTGCTACTACTATAACTGCTATTACTACTACTGCTACTACTACTACTAATACAACAACTACTACTAGTACTACTACTACTTCTGCATCTGTTACTACTGCTACTGCTACTACTTCTACTATTACAATGACTACTATTGCAACTACTGCTACTACTTCTATTATTACTATGAGTATTGCTTCTACTACTATGACCACTACTACCTCTACAACTTCTGCTACTACTTCTGCTACTACTACTGCTGCTACCACTACTACTTCTATTACTACTACTGCTGCTATTTCTACTATTGCAACTACTACTGCTACTACTACTGCTATCCTACTACTATAGTAGTAGCAGTTATAATAGCAACAATAGTAGTAGGTGTACAAATGATAGCACTTGTAGTAGCAATAGCAGCAGTAATAGTAGTAGTAGCTATAGTAGTTGTAGAAGTACTTGTAGTAGTAGTAGTAGAAGTGGTAGTTGTAGCAATAGGAGAAGTAGTAGTAGTAGCAGTTGTTATAGTCACTGTCATAGTAGCAGTAGTAGCAGTAGTAGGAGAAATAGTAGTAGCCGCATTAGGAATAGTTGTAGCAGCAACCACAATGGTAGTAGTAGAGTTAGTAGTAGCAATAGCAGTAGTTTCAATAATAGTAGTAGTAGTAATAGAAGTAGTAGCAGTATTAGTAGTAGCAGGATAAGTAGTAGTAGTAGCAGCAGGAGTAGTAGTTGTAGAAGTAGTAGAAGTAACAGTAGCAGTAGTTATTGCTATAGTCACAATAGTGGAAGTAGAAGTAGTGGTGGTAGTTGTAGTAGTCATAGTAGTAGTGGCAGTAGTGGTAGTAGCAACATTAGTTGTAGTAGTAGTAGTAGTAGCAATAGCAGTAGTAGTCATAGTAGTCATAGTAGTCATAGTAGTTGTAATGGTAGTGTAGTAGAAATAGTAGTAGTTGCAGTAGTAGCAGCATTAATAGTAGCAACAGTAGCAGTAGTGGTAGAAGTACTAGTGGTAATAGAAGTAGTAGTTGTAGTAGTTGTTGTTGTAATAGTAGCAGTCGTAGTTATAGAAGTTACAGTAGTAATAGTACTTGGAATAGTAGTGGTAGTAATGGTAATAGTACTAAGCAGCAATTGTAGTAGTAATAGTAATAGTTGTAGTTATAGTAGCAATATTAGCAGTAGTAGTGGTAGCAGTAGTAATAGTAGTAGTTGTTGTAATGATAGCAGAAGTAGTATTAGCAGTATTTGTATTTGTAGTAGTAATAGTAGTAGTAGCAGAAGTTATAGTAGTAGTAGTATTAGAAGTAGTAGTCGTAGTTGATGTTGTAGTATTACTATTAATAGAAGTAGTAGTAGAAGTTGTCATTTTAGTAGTAATAGTTATAATTTTTGTTGTAGTAGTAGTAATAGTAGACGTAATCATAGTAGTCGTAAAAGTAGTAGCAGTAGTAGTAGCAGTACTCATTGTAGAAGTGGTAGTAGTAGTAGCAGTAGTAGTCATAATAGCAGTAGTAGTAGTAATAGTCATTGTGGTACTAGTTGTGTTGGTCAAAGGCATAGTAGCAGTCTGAGCTATACTAGTAATAGTAGTTGTAGCAGCAGTAGCAGTAGTAGCAACAACAACAGCAGTAGTAGTAGGCGTACTGGTAGTAGTTGCAGTAGTCACAGTAGGAGCAATAGTAGCGATAGTAGTAGTAGTAGCAGCATTAATAGTAGTAGTAGTATTAATTGTAGTTGTAGTAGCAGTAGTTATAGTTGTGGAAGTAGTAGTAGTATTGGGATAGTAGTAGTAGTAGTAGTAGTAGTAGTTATTGTTGTTGTTGTTGTTGTTGTTGTAGTAGTAGCAGTAGAAGTAGTAGCCACAATAATTATAGTTGTAGTCGTAGTAGTAGTAGTACTTGTTGTAGCAATAGCTATAGTAGCAGTAGTAGTTGTTGTTGTAGTAATTGTTGTTGTTATTGTGATTGTAGTAGCAACTGTAGTAGTAGTTGTAGTCATAGTAGTGGTAGCAGTAGTAGACGTTGTTGCATTAGTAGTAGTAGAAGCAGTCGTAGAAATAATAGCAGTTGCAATAGCAGTAGCAACAATAGTAGTTGTAGTAGTAAGAGTAATAGCAGTAGCAGAAGAGGCATTAGTAGTAACAGAAGTAGTAGTAATAGGAGAATTAGTAGTAGTAGAAGTACGAGCAGTAGTAATAGTAGTGGTAATAATATGGGTAGGAGTAGTTGCAGTATTAGAAATAGGAGGACTGGAAGCAGCTGTAATGACAGTAGCCATCGTAGTAATTGTAGCAATAATAGTAGCAGCTATAGTAGTGGTAGTTGTAGCTGTTGTAGCATTAGTAGTCATAGTAGCAGCTAGAGTAGAAGTAGCTATAACAATAGTAGTAGTAGTAGTAGCAGTAGTAGCAATAGTAGCAGTAGCGGTAGTAGTAAGTATAGTAGTAGTAGAAGCAGCATTAGTAGTAGCAAAAGTAGTGGTAGTAGGAGAATTATTAGTGGTAGAAGTAAGACTGGTAGTAATAGTAGTAGTAGTAATATTAGTATTTGTAGTTGTAGTAGTAGCTGTAAGAGGACTGGCAGTAGCATTTGTAACAGTAGCCATCGTAGTAGTTGTAGGAGTAATAGTAGCAGCGTTAGTAGTGGTAGTTGTAGCTATTATAGCATTAGTAGTTGTAGTTGGAGCTAAAGTAGGAGTAGCTATAACAGTAGTGGCAGTAGTAGCAGTAGCAATAGTGGCAATAGTAGCAGTAGCAATACTAGTAAGTGTAGTAGTCATAGAAGCGACATTAGTAGTAGCAGAAGTAGTAGTAGTAGGAGAATTATTAGTGGTAGAAGTAAGACTAGTAATAATATTAGTAGTAGTAGTTGCAGTAGTAACAGTAGGAGAACTAACAGTAGCATTTGTAACAGTAGCCATTGTAGTAGTTCTAGCAGTAATAGTAGCAGCTATTGTAGCATTAGTAGTTGTAGTAGGAGCTAAAGTAGGAGTAGCTATAACAGTAGTGGCAATAGTAGTAGTAGTAGTAGCAATAGTAGTAAGTATAGTAGTAGTAGTAGCAGTAGTAGTAGTAGTAGTAGTAGTAGTATTAGTAGTAGTTGCTATAATTGCATCAACAGCAACAGCAGTAGTAGGAGTGGTAGTGTAGTAGTAGCAGTAGTAGTATTAGGAGAAGTAGTAGTAGTAGTATTTGGAGTAGTAGAAGCAGTAGATGTAGTAGTTGTTGCAGTTGGAGTAGGAGTAGGAGTAGTTGTAGAAGAACTAGAAGAACAGCAACAGCAACAGCAGTAGTAGTGGTGGTAGTGCGAGTAAGACTAGGAGTACTAGTAGTAGTTGCAGTAGTAGGAGTAGGCATAGTTGTAGTAGTCATAGAAGTAGGAGTTGGAGTCGTACTAGTAGTACCAACAGCTGTAGCAGCAGCAGCAACAGCAGTAGTAGTAGTAATATTAGTAGAAGTTATAGTACTGCTAGTAGTATTAGGAGTAATAGTAGTAGTAGTAATACTTGTTGGAAAAGTAGCAGTAGTAGTATGAGTAGTAGGAAAAGTACTTGTAGTAGAAGTAGTCATAAAAGTCATAGTGGTGGTACTAGTAATAGCAGTTGTAGTAATAGAAGTAGTAGTTGCACTAGTAGTGGTACTAGCCGTTGTAGTAGTCGAAGTAGTAGTTATAGTGGCGGCCACAGTAGTAGAAGTAGCAATAGTATTGACAACAATAACTATAGTAGTAGTAGTAGTAGCAACAGCAGCAGCTTAGTAGTAGTTGTTGTAGCCGTAGTAATAGAAGGAGTTGTAATAGTATTACCATTAGTAGCAGTAGTAGTAATTGTAGTCATTGTAGTAGAAGTAGTTGTGCTAGCAGTAGGAGTAGTAACAGTAGCACTAGCAGTAGAAGTAGGAGTAATAATAGTCGCAGCAGGAGTAGTAGTGGTGGTGGTAGTAGTAGTAGCAGTAGTAGTAGTCCTAGTAGTGGTAATACTAGTAATAGCAGTAGCAGTAGCAGCAGTTGTAGCAATAATAGTAGTAGTTATAGTAGTAGCTGCCGTAAGAGCAATAGTAGCAACAAAAGTAGTAGTTGTAGTAGCAGTAGCAGTAGTAGCAGCAACAACAATAGGAGTAGTAGCAGCTGTAGCAGCAACAGTAGTAGTTATTGTATTAGTAGTAGTAGTCGCGGCAGTTGTAGTAGCAGTAGCAGTAGGAGTATGAGTAGTTAGAGAAGCAATTACAGTAGTAGTGGCAGTAGTAGTAGTCATCGTAGCAGTAGCAATAGTAGTATTAGTAGTAGTAGTAGTTGTATTAATAGTAGTAGTACTTGCAGTAGCAG
>RXID01016029.1:0-87500 GCA_005019695.1 Trichopus zeylanicus subsp. travancoricus
CAACTCTTCGAACTGCATCAAGTAAGCACCGGAGTCCTCGAACAAGCCCTCAAAAGACTAAAGTTTGCCAGAAGTCGAAGCAGCATCATGGAAATCCGAAGGGAATCCATGCATAGGATACACGCCCAGGGGCCTCTGTACCTCGGTCCATGGACTTCTTATCGGATGAAAGTAATGACTAGCAGGATGAGGTGGAGGACCCAAGAGGAACGGTTACTACAGCACGAGATGATACTTCAGGACGAAGAAACACTAAACAGCACCACCTGTCCTATCCAGAAAAGAGATAACTATCTCACGGAGGAGACAAATCTGCTCCCTCAGCAACTTGGCCTCCATCCCTCACGGGATGATAAAGAAGAGTCAGAAGTGAACAAGGAATCTGTACCTTCTTCAAAAGATAGTGAAGAGCATAACCTGCCAAATGAAGAGACGGAACCTCTAGGTGAAAAGGAGCCACCACAAGCGAAGCTAAGAAGGGAAGCACCATGCATGACCAACTCTGAAGAGGTAACAAACCCCCGTGGTATGCTAAATCAAATGACTACGCTCTTTATGCTAGAAATCGAAGACAAGCACCAAAGCTGCCCTCGCTATGAAAGGGAATCACTATGACAACTCAACTGTGAGCAGTGCAAACAGACGATTAAAGAGCAGCACGGCTACATCTCATGGTGCGAAGAGGAGATCGCCCAGCTACAAGAAACGCCGCAAGATCCAAACACTGCAAATCTAAAGAAGGCCAAGAAAAAGAAGAGAGATACTCTTACACCTGCTATCACGAATCAAGAACCAGGAGGACCGAGAAAGGTCACAGAATCAGACATCCCAGAAGGGGTTATGTTTAACCCCCTTCCAGATAAAGGAGGCATCCATGCCTTTGGCAAGAAGGAGGAATGGGATACCCTAGGGGAACCCAGTGGTAAGTTTGATTATTATGTCCAATACTCATCACCCCCATCATTCTACTTGCCCTTTCCCAAGGCCAGCGAAGCTACTGGCTAGAACGATGATGAAGGATCGACTGACAGAAGGAAACCTGCCAACTCCTCTATAAGCAATGAAGCAAATGGCCCGCAGGACGCTACAGCAACAGAAGCTGAAATACTCCGTCTGAAAGAAGTCAGCCACGGAGAGGTCAAAGAGAGGTATCAACCTCAGGTACCGTTGCCTGACAAAAGCACCAATACCCCAAGCGAACCTTCACAAACTAAAGTCCCTCAAGACACGGAGGCATATCACCTTCAACCACAAGAAGAGAGGGATAAATGCCAGGGGAAGAAGTAGAGGAAAAAGAAAGTACTGCATTGCTTCAACTTAAATGAAGAAACCTACAATCTGGCTGATGAGGTAATGCTTTTCCCTAACGCAAAGAATGAAAAGCCTTATGTCATGATTATTAAGAAGATTTTCTAAGACAAAGATAGAAAAATATGCTTGACTGGGCAATGGTTATATCGCCCGGAAGAAGCACGCCTGATTGATGGGAGTACAAGGGGATTCAGGGATACTAGGGAACTCTTTTATAGTTTCCACACTGATATAATCCCTATAGAATCTATCATGCACAAATGTGTAGTTCATTACATCCCACGAAACAAGCAGCTGCCACTCCCCACAAAGCATCCTGGATTCATTGTGCAGGAAATTTATGACCACACTCAGAAGATTCTAAAGGATCTAGTGTCCAATGACTATGACATGAAAAGGCAATGTGAAATTGGGCTCCTGATCGAAAGGACAACAGCACTGCTGGGCAAACACCCAGAAGCCTTCACCAATCCGGCTAGCAGCTTGCAGAACACTCACAACACCAAGGCGAATCATCTACACTCCAACGCAACAGCAAGCAGAAAGATCAGCAGCACAGGAGAAGAAAACCGCCCACAAAGGAGTACATACTGCATGCACCAAACAATGCAAAAGGTGAAAATCCATTGCCCCAAATGCAAGCTTATACAGGAGCAACGATATTATATTGCATGGTGCGAGGGAGAAATTGAGCGACTGATGAAAGAAGTCGAAGGGAGAGCACAGGAGTTAAAAGCAGACCTGCACAAACACTATAATGAAAAGGAAGAAAAATCAGCAGCAGGACCAGCGGAAGAACAAGAACATACCAATGTTCTATTCCAAGCAAGTGCAATAGATAGAGCAACCCAGCTCAACTCAGAACCAAGAATGGTAAACAACATGCTCTACAGTATGCTTATTGTACTTGAAATACCAAATCTTCCCAGGTTCCAAGTACAAGAAATACTAGACACAGGAGCTACCACGTGCTGTATTGATGAAGCATCGGTACCACCCGAAGCACTGGAGCCAAGTAATTGCATCGTACAGGTCAACGGAGTCAACTCTCAACAAATGACGAACAGGAGACTCAAGCAGGAAAAGATGTACATCGGAGATAGCAGCTTACAAATCCCCTGCACATACAGTTTCCAAATGAAGCCAGGGAATGGAATCCAATTCATTATTGGATGCAACTTCATGCGAACTTTGCATGGGGGAGTACGTATACAAGGTAATGCGGTTACTTTTCATACTACCCCTGTGCAAGCGGAGAAGGCCACAGCTGTGGACAATCTGGAAGAGGCCCTAGTACCAGCAGGCGGCACCCCACTGTACAAAGCCACTCACCCGTAGCAGGCGGAGCGTGGTGGGAAGTATAGCTACCACTGTCCCGTAGCAGGCGGAGCGTGGTGGGAAGTATAGTAGCTAATACAGGAAAGTAGGATCCTGTTGTACAGTACGTAGCAGCTATAGCTATAAGAAGTCAAAGCCTAAGCAAGAGGACGAGCCTAGCCAAAGGACGAGCTACCAGCCTATGACAGCGACGTCTTTTGGAGTCTTCTGTAAAGGCTATGCCTTAGGATATAAAGGCTACGCCTTAGGATAAGATATCTTTTGGAGTCTGCTGTAAAGGCTAAAGGACATAAAGGCTACGCCTAGGACAAGACTTCCCTTGGAGTCTTATGTAAAGGCTATAGGCCTACTCTAGTATAGGTTACTATTATGCTGATGTAAGCGCTTAGCTCATACCACCAGCTGATGTGAGCGCTTACATCACCGTGCCCTCTATACAAGGGGCACGCCTCTATTGTAAATGATTATCCAAGTATCCAAGTATTGTAAGCAATCGTGTGAAATAGCAATAAGAATCCGAGAGTTTCTCCATATCTTCTCCTTATTTCTTGTTGCTACTTTCGTTCTTGAAAAGAGCTTCCGAAGACCTTGAACAGTTCGGCGAGCATCACCGGTGTTAGGAAGGTCGATTTCAGGAAGTATAGTAGCTAATACAGGAACGTAGGATCCTGTTGTACAGTACGTAGCAGCTATAGCTACGAAATAAGAAGTCAAAGCCTAGCAAGAGGACGAGCCTAGCCAAAGGACGAGCTACCAGCCTATGACAGCGACGTCTTTTGGAGTCTTCTGTAAAGGCTATGCCTTAGGATATAAAGGCTACGCCTTAGGATAAGATCTCTTTTGGAGTCTTTTGTAAAGGCTACGCCTTAGGATAAGAGGGCTATGCCTAGGACAAGACTTCCCTTGGAGTCTTATGTAAGGCTATAGGCCTACTCTAGTATAGGGTACTATTATGCTGATGTAAGCGCTTAGCTCATACCACCAGCTGATGTGAGCGCTTACATCACCGTGCCCTCTATATAAGGGGCACGCCTCCATTGTAAATGAACATCCAAGTATCTTAGAAAATCGCTGAAACTGGAGAAATAGCAATAAGAATCCGAGAGTTTCTCCATATCTTCTCCTTATTTCTTGTTGCTACTTTCTTTCGTGAAAAAGAGCTTCTGCGACCTCGAACACTTCGGTGAACAATAAGAAAGAAAGTAGCAAGAAGAAATAAGGAGAAGATATGGAGAAACTCTCGTATTCTTATTGCTATTTCACACGATTGCTTACAATACTTGGATTTCTGTGATTTCTAAGATACTTGGATGTTTATTTACAATGGAGGCGTGCCCCTTATATCGAGAGCACGGTGATGTAAGCGCTGACATCAGCTGGTGGTATGAGCTAAGCGCTTACATCAGCATAATAGTAACCTATACTAGAGTAGGCCTATAGCCTTTACATAAGACTCCAAGGGAAGTCTTGTCCTAGGCATAGCCCTCTTATCCTAAGGCGTAGCCTTTACAAAAGACTCCAAAAGAGTCTTATCCGAAAGCGTAGCCTTTATAAGCCATACTAGAGGCATAGCATTAAACAAAGACTCCAAAGACGTCGCTTTCATAGGGCCTGGTAGCTCGTCCTTTGGCTAGGCTCGTCCTCTTGCTAGGCTTTGACTTCTTATTTTGTAGCTCTAGCTGCTACTGTACTGTACAACAGGATTCTACTTTCCTGTATTAGCTTCTATACTTCCCACCACGCTCCGCCTGCTACGGGACAGTGGCTTTGTACAGTGGGGTGCCGTCATCATTGGCCAGTTACGCTTCAATGGAAGTATAGTAGCTAATACAGGAACGTAGGATCCTGTTGTATAGTACGTAGCAGCTATAGCTACGAAAGAAGAAGTCAAAGCCTAGCAAGAGGATGAGCCTAGCCAAAGGACGAGCTACCAGCCTATGACAGCGACGTCTTTTGGAGTCTTCTGTAAAGGCTATGCCTTAGGATATAATGGCTACGCCTTAGGATAAGATCTCTTTTGGAGTCTTTTGTAAAGGCTACGCCTTAGGATAAGAGGGCTATGCCTAGGACAAGACTTTCCTTGGAGTCTTATGTAAAGGCTATAGGCCTACTCTAGTATAGGTTACTATTATGCTGATGTAAGCGCTTAGCTCATACCACCAGCTGATGTGAGCGCTTACATCACCGTGCCCTCTATATAAGGGGCACGCCTCCATTGTAAATGATCATCCAAGTATCTTAGAAATCGCAGAAATCCAAGTATTGTAAGCAATCGTGTGAAATAGCAATAAGAATCCGAGAGTTTCTCCATATCTTCTCCTTATTTCTTGTTGCTACTTTCTTTCTTGAAAAGAGCTTCCGAGACCTCGAAAACTTCGGCGAGCAATGGAACCAGGAAGTATAGTAGCTAATACAGGAACGTAGGATCCTATTGTACAGTACGTAGCAGCTATATCTACGAAATATGAAGTCAAAGCCTAGCAAGAGGACGAGCCTAGCCAAAGGACGAGCTACCAGCCTATGACAGCGACGTCTTTTGGAGTCTTCTGTAAAGGCTATGCCTTAGGATATAAAGGCTACACCTTAGGATAAGATCTCTTTTGGAGTCTTTTGTAAAGGCTATGCCTTAGGATAAGAGGGCTATGCCTAGGACAAGACTTCCCTTGGAGTCTTATGTAAAGGCTATAGGCCTACTCTAGTATAGGTTACTATTATGCTGATGTAAGCGCTTAGCTCATACCACCAGCTGATGTGAGCGCTTACATCGTCGTGCCCTCTATATAAGGGGCACGCCTCCATTGTAAATGATCATCCAAGTATCTTAGAAATCGCAGAAATCCAAGTATTGTAAGCAATCATGTGAAATAGCAATAAGAATCTGAGAGTTTCTCCATATCTTCTCCTTATTTCTTGTTGCTACTTTCTTTCTTGAAAAGAGCTTCCAAGACCTCGAAAACTTCGGCGAGCATTGCCGGTGTTAGGAAGGTCGAATTCATGATATCAGAGCTAGCTAAAGATATGGCGGAGTAGAACCCCCAAGAGGTCAAGGTGCCAAGAGTGCGAGGTAAGGGTCGTAATTACCCAAATCCTGATTTACACTACTGTGTTCAGATTTTGTGTTAAGATTTCATAAGTGCTATTTTTTCCTTTGTGGTATGTTACGGATTAGAATTAAGCATGGTTTTATACTGACTGGGTGAAGAGCTTTGTGTAAGGAAAAAGGACAGGTCCTAACTTGGCAGTGAAGGCGAGTGGCCGTGAGTAAGCCCAAGGGCACACCTGTATGATCCTGAAGCATTGCTTTAATCTAGTAAGGAATTGCCATGTTTAACCTAATACTGGAATTTATCCTTGGGAAAATTATGGTAACTGTGAACTTTTAGCCCATATGTCTGAAGCATGGGAAAAATCCATTCAGGAGGGGTATGAACGTTCCCGAACCTCTAGCCTTGAGTATCTTGACCTTGCTTTAGTAACAAAAGTTTCCACCAACCAACTAGCTTACAATTTGTCTGTTATTTACGACAAAACCTGTATTGCATCAAGAGTTAACTTAAAGAATTTAAAACAACTCTTTGAACTGCATCAAGCTTGCACACAAGAGATCTCGAGGCTCGAGATTTCTCTAAAGACTTTAACAACTGCAGTCCTAGACAGCAGGCCCCTTTTAAAACAAGAGGCCTGAGGACTAGTACTTGAGGCGTTCAGGCAACAACCCCAGCAAAGAGAACCAGGCGACAGCCTTGAACGGCTGGACAAGCTTCTCCAACAGCACGAGAGGCACACACGAAGGCCTCAGGAGGCACAAGGCAAACTAAGGGTCTTTCGAGATCCTTATCAGATACTAGCTGAGGAAGTGCAAAAGCTTGGAGGCAATGGCCCCAGGAACCAACACCCAGTTGGTTTACAAAGGGCTATCTATCCCAGTACCATCTCTGATGTGCGAAGATCAGATTCGGGGATACCGGAGGAGCCACAGGCACCTTCATACGGCTCAACAAACAACTAGGAGAATGGGTAGACTCCTGATGGGGAGAAACACCCCGCAAGACACACTAGAGCAGCAGATCGATCCTCAGGTACAATTAAAACTATCAATGCAGGAGAGAGCTGCCATAGTTCCAGCGGAGGTTCTGTACCACTCCCGGAAGGACGACGTGCACCATCGGGTGTACACACATAGATCGGAGGAGGCAATCCTCTGTGTCGACAGTGACCAGGTAGACCTCCCATTCATACAGGAGGAAAGCTACCATCAACTACGGCAAAGCGGGATGCAGTACATACACCTCGGTGTGCTGCAACTTCGACTCCAGATCCTACACCGACAGGAGGTTGGTACAATGGCTCTGGTCGTCTTCCGTGACAACCGGTGGGAAGGAAACAAAGCACTACTGGCCACGATGGAGGTGGACCTAGCAAAAGGCAGTCAACTGGTATACGTTATACCAAACGTCATGATGACTGTCAAGGACTTCTACAAGCACGTACAAGTCTCTATCCTAACTAAGGGATACGAGAACTGGCAAAGTGGTGAGTCCAATTTATTAATCACTAGAGGCATGGTAGGAAGGCTCTCGAATACCCCAAACGTAGGCTTTGCCTACGAAATTCAAGGAGTCATCGACTACCTAGCAAGCCATGGAGTACACGCCCTCCCAGGATGTAGGTATTCAGTAGAGGTGCTGCAAGGGCGCAGTTGGACTGTCCGGCCAACGAAGCTCTCCGCACCAACTCAACCTGAGGAGGTCATGAGTAGGAGCCTCCTTGATGGGAGCATCTCTCTGCGGTTCGGAAGCTACAAGCTGGCAGAAACGCCAAGAAGATCCTGCTACCTCCCAAGAGATGAGGAGGCATTCAATGATGAAGAGGAGCTCAGGACTCCTCATATACTGGCCATCCTGCTGAAGGAAGATGAAGAAGATGAAGAGGAAAGTGACGATGAAAGTTACTTTCATCAGCTCTGCAAAGAGGGGTTCCCTGAAGGAGAAGGAGAGATGGAATACCCAATCAGAGCCCCAAAATGGGATGTATATCCCGACGAGGACGAAGATCCTCCTGAAGACAGAAGGGACATGCTTTCCCAACAACCAGATGAAGTTTGGGACACACTAGGAGAGCCTAGTGGGAAGTACGACTACTATGTCAAATACACTCCCCCGGAGTCATTCTACTATGGCCCCCCCAAACCAACTGGATGGGGAGACGAAGATGATGAGAAGGAGCCTGATGAGGAGGAACCAGCCAGCATACCTTCTAAGAGGCATGAGGAAGAAGGTAACACTTGTCCCCCTCATAGTGCTAATGTTATTGCAGCAGGCATCGAAGAGGAAGTACCGGAGATGGAGTACCCTGCCCTGCGAAAACTAGCCGAAAGGCTATCTGAGAGGTTGTACACAAGTACACTAACCTCGGCAACATCTCCGAGCGGGCTGTACATGCCCCCCACAGATGCTTCAATGGAGCCAGGACCCCCAGGTTACCCACCAGCGGCCAACACGACTCCAGCAATATCCAGAATAACAACGGAGTTTGGGCAGCAGAACCAAGGAAGTTTCCAAAGAGGCTTCAACAATGAAAGGTGGACCCTACCGTCCGCACAGCAGAATGAAGGAGCCCTCTTGATAATACCCGAACAGCTCGGACTATTTGAGGAAACATTTGCAAGATGGGAAACATCACGAGGAACCATGTTGCCGCGCAAGGATTCACTGATGTGCGAGACAAGATTGAATACATGGAAAACCTCCTAGGGGAAACAGCCAGGCTTGCATGGGTACAATGGCGTATGCTATATGGCGAAGAATACCAAGCCATTATTACAGCCGGAGGAGGAAGGGATGGCACTCAAAACATCCTTTCCCAGATGAGAAGGGTCTTCTCATTGGAGGATCCAGCCCAAGGTTCAACCTTGGCTCAAGACACGGCATACCGGGACTTGGAAAGACTTTCATGTACAAACATGAAAGATATCCTTTTATACATGAATGACTACCTCAGGTTAGCTGCCAAAATCGGAAGGTTGTTTATAGGCACGGAGCTATCCGAGAAGTTCTGGTTAAAAATGCCAGGAGACATTGGCCGAAGAATGAAGGCGGCCTTCGATCAGAGGTATCCTGGAGTAAACATCGGGGTGATACCCAGGATACTATTCGCCTACAAATACCTGGAGGAGGAATGCAAAGACGCCGCATTCAAAAGATCCCTCAAGGATCTTTCCTTCTGCAGCAAGATCCCGATCCCAGGCTACTACACCACAGAAAAGAAGTACGGGGTCAGAAAGGCGAAGACATACAAAGGAAAGCCGCACGACACCCACGTGCGCATTGAGAGAAGGAAGCACCTTGTGCGCAACAGACGCTGCAAGTGCTACCTCTGCGGAGACATGGGGCATTTTGCCAGAGAATGCCCTAATGACAGAAAGAACGTAAAACGGGTTGCCATCTTCGAGCAACTAGATGTTCCAGATAATTATGACTTAATATCTGTGCAGGAAGGAGAGGACCAGAGTGATGCAATATACAGCATCTCAGAAGGGGAGGATCCTCAGAACCTCCACAACTCCCTCCGCCCACTCATACAAAATGAAGTCATATATGTTCTATAGGAACTCAAAGAAGGATGCCAACCGTAAAAGGAAGGGTGCACTAGGCATAACAATGGGCAAAGCTTCATTACCCCAACAACAAGTACTTCTCCCCTGGCACAAGAGGAGTACCCAGCAAAGCCCGTAGGAAAGGCGGTTCTAACCTCCGGAAGGGGCCCAGAGGAGAAACTACACTACCTTGCATTCAGGCTAGATGGAGAAACCTACCATCTTCATGACGAGGTACTACTGGCACCCGAATCAATATCCAAAAATCCCTATGTAATTATTATCAAGGGGATTTTCCAAGAAAAAGAAGGACAGGTGTCCTTCATAGGACAATGGCTGTACCGCCCAAAAGAAGCACTCACAGAAGATGGGAGTCCAAGAGAATCCAGGGATACAAGGAAACTTTTCTATAGTTTCCATATTGAGGTAGTCCCTGCAGAAAGCGTCATGCATAACTGTGTGGTTCACTACATCCCACAGGGTGAGCAAGTACCAAGGCATACAGAGTACCCGGGATTTATCATACAAGAGCTCGACGACCACACCAATAGAATTCTCAAGGACATAGCATGTGCAGACTATGACAAAGAGCAGCAATCTGAAATCAATCTGCTTATCAAGAAAACAAGGGAGCACCTGACAGGCTCCATACAAGTCAGATGGCCAAAGGCATCCAACACAGAACCCACAGTCGGACGACGGTGGGCACCAACACCAACGCAACTGCGGATACTCAACAGCCTCTTCCGTCAAAGTGACAGGCCCCCTAGAAAGAAGCAACCACAGGACCTGACTTGGGCGCTAAGACTACATGGCCCAATCTCTGAAGCCAACATCCACAAATGGTTCCTGAACAAAAAGGCGTGAGTCAAGAAGACGCAGGCAATACCTACCACTGTCCCGTAGCAGGCGGAGCGTGGTGGGAAGTATAGTAGCTAATACAGGAACGTAGGATCCTATTGTACAGTACATAGTAGCTATAGCTACGAAATAAGAAGTCAAAGCCTAGCAAGAGGACGAGCCTAGCCAAAGGACGAGCTACCAGCCTATGACAACGACGTCTTTTGGAGTCTTCTGTAAAGGCTATGCCTTAGGATATAAAGGCTACGCCTTAGGATAAGATCTCTTTTGGAGTCTTTTGTAAAGGCTACGCCTTAGGATAAGAGGGCTATGCCTAGGACAAGACTTTCCTTGGAGTCTTATGTAAAGGCTATAGGCCTACTCTAGTATAGGTTACTATTATGCTGATGTAAGCACTTAGCTCATACCACCAGCTGATGTGAGCGCTTACATCACCGTGCCCTCTATATAAGGGGCACGCCTCCATTGTAAATGATCATCCAAGTATCTTAGAAATCGCAGAAATCCAAGTATTGTAAGCAATCGTGTGAAATAAAAATAAGAATCTGAGAGTTTCTCCATATCTTCTCCTTATTTCTTGTTGCTACTTTCTTTCTTGAAAAGAGCTTCCGAGACCTCGAAAACTTCGGCGAGCATCGCCGGCGTTAGGAAGGTCGAATTCGGACTCAATTGTATCGATATGTAAAATACGAGATTTCCAATCCTAGTAGGAAAAAGAGGGAAATAGATAACATTTGAGATTATGCAGGATTATACACGAAAGATCCTTTTTTGGCCCTCTCTTCAGCCCTATGTCTCTTATCCCTAGGAGGTCTTCCTCCACTAGCAGGTTTTTTCGAAAAACTCCATCTATTCTAGTGTGGATGGTAGGTAGGCCTATATTTCTTGGTTTCAATAGGACTCCTTACGAGCATTGTTTCTATCTACTATTATTTAAAAATAATCAAGTTATTAATGACTGGACAAAACCAAGAAATAACCCCTCATGTGCGAAATTATAGAAGATCCCCTTTAAGATCAAACAATTCCATTGAATTGAGTATGACTGTATGTGTGATAGCAACTACTACACCAGGAATATCAATGAACTCAATTCTTGCAATTTCTCAAGATACCCTCTTTTAGCTTCTAGGTCTATTTCTTAGTTCAAGATCCCTCTTACTAACTGGAATAAAAGAATTAGTAGATTTGTTTTGCCCAAAATGGAAAGGGACTGGGGTTATGAACTTATAATCATGGAATTGACTTGATCATCAAATTATAAGTTCATTCCATACCGGACCGGACCAAAATAAGGTTATGTATATTCTTATTATGAGAATTATGATAAGGGGTCATTCGAGCATATGTAAGTAGATACTATGTTTACTTACATATGGATCCCTACGTCATTACATTCACATTCTATTTAGGATTAGGAATAGTCATAATCAGACCCGCTTTTGCCATATCTATCATTATTTGGTTACCATATTCACTTCTTTGGGGCTTCTATTGAATCAAGAAATAGGTTTGATTGTACATCTTTTTGATAAATATAAGATATCCTCTGGATAGTGCAACTTGAAGCAATTTGATGTCTAACTCGGGCCTATATGACCGACCGATAGAAATACTCTAACACTCCACCTTTGTCATTTTATCATATATGGAATATATGACACTAGATAGATATCATACTCATGGAATACAATTCACTTTCAAGATGCCTTGGTGGTGAAATGGTAGACACGCGAGACTCAAAATCTTGTGCTAAAGAGCATGGAGGCTTGAATCCTCTTCATTGCATAATATTGAGAATGCTCATTGAATGAGCAATTTAATAATAGATTTTGGATCGAATCAATATTGTATTGATATACCGAGTATCATATCTATTGATATGAAGTATTTCGACAATGCCCATGATCTAAGTCTGGGTTGTTGGAATTGGAATAGGTTTGGCAATGGATCACAAAATCTTGGTGATCTTCTCTATCTAATGAATGAGGAGTCTATTTTGAAATTGCCCGCCCTACACCCACCCTCGACTATATGATTTAGCAGGAATCACACAAGTGTAAATTGATAGAAACCTCTAATAAAATATCCACCAGTACCTGTAACCCAGTAGATAAAGGACATAGTCCATTTTAGGGATTGGTAACTTACCCATTTAGTGACTTTAGCACTGGATATTCCCAAAATGGTATCGGGTCGGATGAATTAGAGAATAGACAGATGTCTATTGGTATTTCTACCTTCCTTCTCCTTTCAAGGCCTATTCAAAAGAGAATCTAGTACCTCTTGGTCGTGAATATCTGAATAGGATGAACTGGCCTCCATGGATATCTTTGCTTCGGAACAAAACAATTCAAAATTTTGAATTAGACTCGGTCAACTGGAATGTGTATTATTCATATGGGGACATTCCAATTGAGAAGATCCATCAACCTGAGATGAAAAGAAAGGTTTATCTATTTTCTTTAGTTATTTAGTTAAACCAAGGATTCGTTATTAGAGCAGATAACAATAACCATTTCATCAGACATGTGTATTTTTGATTTTCTGATGGATTTACATGGTTTCATTAATGGAAATTGTTTGATGTAGTGAGTAAGAGGCTCTGGTTGTTCGCCATTCAAGAATTCTTGTTTAGGTAGTTCATATCATCCATACATAGTGTTTTGATCTAAGATTTCAATTCTTCCATGTTTCAGCAGTAAGTAGCATATTGCTCCATGGAGCTAAGGTCCAAAATATGGAATAAACAAATGTTTCCATGACTCTACCACCTGGACAATTCTATTCCACTTAATCCCCTTTTCATAGCCACATATATTTATGGCTAAGGAATGGGAAATCTTTCTCCTGTTACATGAATCAAATGTTTCATTTCATCCGAGAAAAGCCATCTCTTTCTCAATAATGTCTTTGTTATTTGATCCAATAGCATTCCATTAAATAGGAACAGATTTGATAAATACTGATAACTCTCAGATAGAGTATTAGAATAGAAAGATCCATTAGATAATGAACTATTGGTTCTAAGCCATCTCTGGCAATGAATCAACAATTTGAAGTTTTTTTCTTGCGTATTCTTGATGAACTAGCATTTATATACAGATGCAGGAGGATTTGTTTGGGAAGTAATAAGCCCCTTTGACATCTCTTCTTCTGCAAAGAATTCTCGATGCAAAAACACAGAGACAATGGGCTGATCTTTGAATAGGAAAAAGAATGGATCTACAGGGTCCCAAATGAATTGGCTTATTCAAAAAAAGCCTTGTTCTATGGAAGATCTATCTCATGTCTGGTACTAAATGGTTCCACTTTGCAAGAACTCTGAATCATTCTCTTGAAGCTCATACTCTTTATGATAAATGATTTGCTTGCCATGAAATGATCCAGCCTAATAGAGAAATCCCAATTCAATGGGCCTTTCGATACAATCAAATAGATTACCACACGGGTGCCATATTCTAGGAGCCCAAACTATGTGATTGAATAAATCCTCCTCTATCTATTATGGGTTGAGGGCTCCTTCTCCTTCCCCTTCTTCAAACTCTAATTCATATTTTTCATATAGAAATATGTGATCAATGATAGAACAAGATCCATTTTGCATCATATCTAACTGATTCCTTGGTTTGAGTAATGTCACTCGATTATTATCAAATTGACTGCAATCTTTTTCTATCTATGAGGATCCCACCAGAGCGCCTTCTACTTCTAATAGGCCATGAACTAGATCAGAATTATTCTCAACGAATCCATAAGAAGTGGTCCAATTTTTTTATCGGGTTTGGATGAAGACCAAAGATCTTGAGCAATGGATCCAATAGAACAACTCAAAAGATAAAGAAGTATCATTAATTTCTTCATGCTCATTCCAAGTTTGAAGTACCATTCATACAAATAAGAATCCCCTTCCTTACGTTACTTCTTCTTCATATAAATAGATATAGGATCTATGAGGCAATTACTTAAAAGTATGTTTTGTGCAACAGCCCTTCCTATCTAATAGAAAAGGATCTCATGATCCTGAACTGATCATACCTGGGATCGCAAATCCCAAGTTTGTCTATGAAGAGCTGATCTAATTGTATTAATTTCTATAATTGATTTCCTCTGGGTAATACTAATTGATAGGGCCTCATTGATAAGTGCTACAAGATCTCATGCATTGTAACCCATGGTTATGGACTTGAATCTATTAGAATGGAACATTTTCTTTTCCAAACAAAATCCCCTAGTATATAAAAGAATGAAAAGTGCTTTCATTGTTGTGGAATAAGAAGCCTTCGTATCTTAATGCTTGTATTTAATTTATTTGAAGCTATTAGAGCAGGATCCACTTTTTGGGAATATGAGATGAAGCAATAAAAGAATCACTAAAATACCCCTAGAAGGGGATAGGGCTAAGCGGAGTGAAAAGGGTTTTCCATGAGATGGGAAATGAAAACTATTTGCCCCACACAAGGTTTGTGAATAAGCGATTGTCTGATAATGAGCAAGGAATATCCATCTTTTCGCTAAACAGGATCTATTGAACTCATAATTCATTAGATACCTTTTATGAATGTCAACTAAGTATTGTAAGTAAATTGATCCCGGTTCTTCAATCATTTGATAACCAGAGTTATTCTTTGCTAAATGATCACTATGAGTTAGATTGAATAGAATTTGGTCAATCCTTTTTTTTGTCATTAAGGTGGAGAACTAAATCAATAATTCTCTTTCTTCATCACCAATTGAATCACTGTTCAGGACCCAAGATTCTATTTTATCATCAATCCAATCACCGTTCACGTTTTTTCTTTTTCTTATCAATGAATAGATCTCTTTACTTGTACGACTTAAATGTCTCATATTTCTTGAAAAAGTGATTTGATTGATGGGATTTGGTATGATACTTATGAGATCAATGAGATTAATATTCAAATATTTCTTCTTAGAACATATTGATTTGATCCCATAAGCAGGACTGCCACCCAATAGCATGTTGCCACTAGAAGTAGAACCCCGTATTTCTTCCAGAGAATCTCCTAATTGTTCCAAAGCAACGAGAAAGAGATTCTTTAGCCAGAAAGAATTCAGTTCAGATGTAGGATACCTATACAGAAGTTTTCACAACTCAATCATGTATGATGGAATCATCAAAGATTTGATCTTTTCTAACTTTGTCTGTAACTCACTAGAGGCTCAGAAAACAAAGAGAAGATGTATATGAACGAGATATCCAGCAACAAGAAGAAGGAAAAGGATTGAATAGAGGAACTCCTAAGCATTTGTTGATCTCAGATGTGTCCATATCAGTAGAATGGGTGACTCATTATTTCAATGAATCATTTCTTTGGACAGAAGAAGAAGATTCGGTAAACACTTACTCAAAATCTCACTTATCAGAGTCTATTGTGGAAGAATCGCCCACAATTTTTTTCGAAGAATAGGCCATGATATATCTGATCCATGCATAATATCATGAAAAATGGTTACAAATTTTTGACTGCTACTTATACTTAGTATCAGCAATGGGTCTAAAAAAGTATCTAAAAGGGTGAAATTTACATATTTGCACCTTGTCGAAGTAAGGAGCCATGGCATATATGTTTGGAACATATTCCATTTTGAGAGAGGTTCTATACATCTGCCCTTTCTCAATGCATTTCTTTAGACAAAGACTCTGTATTTTCCTCTTTCTAGATGGTAAAGATTTCTTAGAACATGGAGTGTGAATCAAACCCATGTTTGAATTGAAATTGAGATACTGATGCAATTTCTTCCCTTCTGAATCAGATAGATTCATATCTGAAAGAGGTTGACAGTAAGTTCTTTTAAAATTGGCTATTTGTTCCTCTGTTAGAGGTGTTGCAAAAATGTCTACGATCGAATAAATAGCTCTATGAATGAATGAATTGGATCAAATTGGAAAATGGAAAGATTTGTACAATTTATACATCTCATCACCACTTTGTGAAAAATCGTTAGGTATGAATATGTTAGATACCTATGACTCGATTGGTGAAGTAGTCACTCTCTCCAAAAAAATATGTTTTTTTACTAACGCACAAAGAAACTATTTTGTTGCGAATGAACAAGATATTGAGGAATTGTCCATATGTAAGATCATAATTATGGGTACAAGTCTTTTCCACATAATTTGTTACAATAGAACCAGAAGTGATGTGGATCATTCAAGAATTGAAGTCAATTTTCTTTATAAAAAGAAGATATCAATGAACTTCTATGAAATGGTTTCATGGTATTTAGCCAATCATCTCGATTACGAGATATCATTGAGAAATAGAAATATGTGTTATCAAAGGATTTCCTGTGATTATTTCTAGTATGGAATGAGTCAATCATCCACTTTGGTATCTTTTTGAACAAAAATGGTAATATTGTTCCTCCATTGATCAAGAATTTCAGTCTTTGGGAAGTATCATCATCATCCAATAAGAAGGGTTTCATTTTATTCAAATGAACGATTTGAACACCTATTGATTCTAACAACTGATTGCAGAGTTGATCATTCAGACCTTTCAATTCATAGATGTGAATCTCGGACCTATGAATTGGTATATCCCCAATACTCACAAAGAAAAAGGGAAGTGACTTGGACAAAAATAGAAGTGACTTGAACAAAAAGAAATGAAGTGACTTAGACAAATCTTGTTTGTCGATAGCCTCGGACCAATCAATTGAATATTGATTAATATGTAATAAATTGAACACTACTCGAAAATGGTTCTTCTATTCAAAAATGAAATGTTCCAAATATTCCTTGAAATTCTTGCTCCCATTGGACCATTTGTATCTATATGCATCAGGATCCCGATTCATGGATCTCTCGGTTCAAGAAATAAGAGGATCAAACCATTTACTCTTTTTAAAATTTGATAAATGTCGGTTGATCATATATTTCATTATAGTTATATGATTCAGAGTATCATTTTCTATTTGATCCCTTTGAATTCAATATTGGAAGTTGCGATGGGATCTATTCATTAAAAGGAATCAATTTGATACATTTCTTATGTACCCATAGGTTCTATATTGGATTTGAATCTGATCTCGGATCAATCTATATTGATTGACTGCCTCCATTATGTTGTTGCTAGCAAAGACTACTATTTTTAGTTTTGGATCTTCCAAATCATTCCCACAATAGATCTAGACTGATTGTTTTCTGATCCTTCGATAAAAAGATTCATTCTCTTCATAAAAAAGAGGAGGTAGAACCAATAAAGATTTCTATTTTGATTTTGATTCATCTTTGGAGTTGAATACCTCATTCAAGAATTTTTTTTGCATCCAATCCATAGGAATCAATAGAAAAGGCAAATCCCCTATGATACACCAGATCTAGCTTGGTTATTGATAAAGTGAATAAATCTGACATTTCTTGAAATATCTCTTCTAATTCAAAATCATGGTGTAATGCATATCCCCCTTTGTTCCAATCATGCAATAGATGCAATAAATCCAAAAATGGATTTTTGTTCAAGAATGAAATCTTATTGGACCTGTCCATATCAAGTTCATCCTTCAGAACCAGATCACATCCAGGATCTGATGAAATAGGATGAATTGAGATGGTATTTTGTAAATGCATAATTATCTTGAATATATCAACCATTTATTTATTTTCCAATTGCCTGGAAGGGACAAAAGAAGCATCTTGTTTTTTCTTCAAAAATTTCTTATCTCCAGTGGACCTCTCAGTAGGATTCGAACCCATATGAAGTTCTGACCATCTGTCAGAGAAAAAAGAACAAATTGTTCTTTTAGGATTCCCAAGTTCAATTTCTTCCAGAAGCAGATGATTATTCATCTACTTCTCATGTTCCATGAATAGCCGGGAAATTGAGGAGATCCTAAAAGGCATTTTGGGAATTGATTGATTCTATCTCTATTCATTCCATTTGAAGAAAGGAAGGATCCCAAAGAGTTGACCTTTCTTTTACTTGTTGAATCTCTATTTGATCGATCAATGTGTGATATTCTGAATCTGCATTTCTAATGGAATCGAAATGATCTCTGGACTGATCAAAAGATCCTTTCCATTGGCTAGAATCTATTACTTGAACAAAAATAGATCTTGTGGAATCATATTGAATATTTGACAATACATTCCGTGCCTTGCTAAAAAACCAATCCTTGTTTACGAACCATGTATTGTCTAACCAAATCAAATTCTCTCTCGATACATTCCTCAAAAAATCCAATTCATGCTGATTCTTTCCCCAACTAATGAAGAGATCTTGGCAGAATTGCCACATATGAAATTGAGCACAATTTTGCAAAGAAATACCCCACTTGTTTCTCGAGAAGAGATAGGAAACATGCTCAATATCATTTGATTGAATAGTTGCCTCAGCTCTTTGTTGTTTGAAGAAACCCTTCCCTTCAATTGGTCTTTTTTCATGAAAAGCATACATGAGAAAACAAATCAAGTCTTTCCCTAAGATTTTGAGTCCCGAATTCAAGTTGATTATGTTTCACTTCTTCCTCAGAGAAAGATGATCAAGCAATTCCCAATCATGGTCCTTGCAGATCGGATTATCCATATAGGATAAAAAAAGAAACTCACAGATATTTGCTATGTTTCTCTATGAATGAGATCTCAATTCCAGCTATGGTTTCATTAGATATCTTACAACTAGAATCCCTCCTTTTTCCGATCTGATTCCTCCACTTTTGTGAACCCTGGTTAGATTCAGGCATGATACACTTTTTATTTATTGGGAGAACCCAAGTACGCTCTTGCAAATCCATGAAACAACTCTTAGAAATCATTTTCCTTTTTGAAAGATACAAGAGCAAAATAATCAACCTATTGATATTGGAAGACCAAAAAGATTCTTCCAATGTCTCATTTCTAGGTACAATGGAATTCATAGATATGGGAAGAAGCCCCATAAAAAAGAGATTTTTTCTTTTGACCATCTTTTGATTGTTAATACGAGATATAAGGACCGCTACTGCAAGTAGTACTACACCTTTGATCCTGAAATATCAATTTCTTGTTGAATTTTTTGAATCACATGAAAGTCAGATACTCCCAATCTGGGGGTCAAAGAGTTTCATGAAATGTTCTTGGTGGAAAAAAAATGTGAGCGAAAGATCCCACAAAATCGAATTTGATCCATGAATCTAAGAAATAGTGAGAATTCTTGATCTCTCTCCATATCTCTCTCAATTCAAAGATCTAGGATTTGAATTGATGTCATTTCATTAATTCCTCCTAAAGATTTCATTTCAATTGTAATTTGGTTATTCACGATGTACGATGATCCTAGTTAAGCATCCATGGCTGAATGGTTAAAGTGCCCAACTCATAATTGGCAAATTTGTAGGTTCAATTCCTACTGGATGCATGCCAATGGGAACATTCAATAAGTCTATTGGAATTAGCTCTGTATCAATGGAATCTCATCATCCATACATAACAAATTGGTATATTCATACCATAACATATGAATAGTAAGAAATAGAATTCTTATCGATACTGGAACTCATAGGGAAGAAAATGGATTTATGGATGTAATCAAATATGTAGTATTTATAGAAAAATGTATTTGGTTATTGGGGAACAATCAATATACTTCTAATGTCAAATTAGGATTGACTAGGACAAAAACAAAGCATTGGGTCAAACTCTTCTTTGGTGTCAAGGTAATAGCTATGAATAGTCATCGACTCCCCGGAAAGGGTAGAAGAATGGGACCTATTATGGGACATGAAATGCATTACAGACGTATGATCATTACGCTTCAACCAGGTTATTCTATTCCACCTCTTATTGAGAAAAGAACTTAAAGGAAAATACTTAATAACACGGTGATACATTTATACAAAACTTCTACCCTAAGCACATGCAATGGAACTGTAGACAGTCAAATGAAATCCATTCTGCAAAATAATTTGATCTATGGATAGCATCATTGTGGTAAAGGTCGTAATGCCAGAGAAATCATTACCACAAGACATAGAGGGGGAGGTCATAAGCGTCTATATTGTAAAATCGATTTTCGACGGAATGAAAAAGACATATCTAGTAGAATCGTAATCATAGAATATGACCCTAATTGAAATGCATACATTTGTCTCATACACTATGGGGATGGTGAGAAGAGATATATTTTACATCCCAAAGGGGCTATGATTGGACATACCATTGTTTCTAGTATAGAAGTTCCTATATCAATGGGAAATGCACTACCTTTGAATGTGGTTTTAACTATTGATTTACGTAATTGGAAGTAACCAATTAGGTTTACGACGAAACCTAGAAATCAATCACTGATCCAATTTGAGTACCTCTATGGGATAGACATCAATAGAAAATTGTTAAGTAATGGCAGCAAGTGATTGAGTTCAGTAGTTCCTCATAGAAAATTATTAACTCTAGAGATGTGGTATGGAGAAAGAATTATTTAAAGCACTCAGAATGGGAAACACCCTTCTTTCAAAGAGAGGATGCATCCAAAGGTGCACGTATGGTTTTTGGGGGATAGAATTTTGTCCTAATCAACTGACTTTATAGAGAAAGATTACTTTTTTTGGGCCAAGAGGTTGATAATGAGGTCTCAAATCAACTTGTTGGTTTCATGGTATATCTCAGTATAGAAGATGCTACTAGGGATCTTTAGTTGTTTATAAACTCTCCCGGTGGATGGGTAATCCTAGGAATGGCCATTTATGATACTATGCAATTTTTGCCATCCAATGTGCATACAATATGCATGGGATTAGCCACTTCAATGGGATCTTTAATTCTAGTCGGAGGAGAAATTACCAAATGTATAGCATTCCCTTACGCTTTGTGCCAATGAGTTCGTTCTTTGAAAAACAAAAAAAAAAGTATGCCTTCACCATATCAAATATGAATTCTAAGTAATAATAGCATGGCATCTCAAGTTTGATATGAACAAATCATTCTTGTTTTTTTCATAACATGAGGTTTTGTATCCAAATAGCAGTATGAAACAAAGGTTATTTTCTATTTGATCTTACGTGTCGAGAGTACATTTCAGTGTCAAAAGCCATTTTGTTATTCCAAAACAAAAGTCACTTTTCTTTCTAATATTCATCTTAGGAAAGAAAGAGTATGAAAATGAAAAAAATGATCATTTTTTCCCTATTTGATTGTAGCAGAAATAAGTTTTGGGATTGCTAAATCACAGACAAGATAAATATAGAAGGCAACAAAGCCATCATAGTATTTTTTTTTTTTTACTCCTATGAAAACAAGGTTGGTAAATGGATCATTCAATGATCTAGATCAGATGGATTATATTTCCTTCCTCCTTCGAGAGAAGGGGGGTGGTAAATTCAATTCCATTATAGAGTCGTATGCAATGCACAAAAATGCCTGTACAATTTTCAATTCTATTTTTTTTCCTTTTGCTTATTTTTTATCCCTTACTTTAGCTTTAGACTAACCATGTAAAATAGAAGAACCCCTTATAATGTTATATTAGTGTCATTAGGGTTATGATTCACCAACCTGCTAGTTCTTTTTATGAGGCACAAGCTGGGGAATTTATCTTGGAAGTAGAAGAACTACTAAAACTTTGCGAAACACTCACAAAGGCTTATGTACAAAGAACCGACAATCCCTTATGGGTTATTTTCAAAGACATGGAAAGAGATGCTTTTATGTTAGAAATAGAAGCCCAAGATCATGGCATTATTGATCTTGTAGAGGTAGAAAATGCAAATACTAGTGATTTTGTGTAAATCCATTTCAAAAACATAATCCACATTTTCTTTGATTTGACATTAAATAGAAATGATTCATAATCATCAACGATCCAGTTAAGATCGATCTAAACCAAGCTATTCTTATTCTAGATATACATATATATGATATGCCAACTATTAAACAACTTATTAGAAACACAAGATAGCCAATCAGAAATGTCACAAAATTCCCCGCTCTTTGAGGGTGTCCTCAGCGTCGAGGAACATGTACTAGGGTGTATGTGCGACTTGTTTAGATCATGAGCTCGAAGAAAGAAATGAGAAAATTTTTCTAGTATTAATGATCAATACCAATGAATAGAATGGATAGATTGGAAGAAGGCCATTTACTATCTAAAAATGAGGATTTATCGTATACCTATATGGTATATAGAATTTTTGGTTTCCATTAGTGCAAATGGATTTGATTTGAGATGAGAAACAATTCTCCATTGGTAGCAAATGGTTATCCATTAAGTGGAGGAAATACTATTAAGATAAGAAAATCAATTATGCTCTTATTCTTGAAAGAACGGACTAAGAGGGTCAGCTACCTATACCTAGCCAATTTTCATAATTAAATATTGTCACTATATAGATAGTTCTTTTTGTGAAAAGACGTATTACAGTATAATTGATGCGTAGAGCCAAAGGATATGAACTATACAAGTTAACAGCAACATTTGATTAAATGACAAAGGAGGCTTCATTGTATAGAAAGGACCTCACCGTTTAATTAAAGAAGTGACCATAGAAACGACAGAACCCACTATTTTTTTAGTGTTGGTAGAATTGAGTATTTTTAGCTCAAATGTTTGGAAGGAATAAAAAATCATGGTTGGGAAGGTCATAGTAGCAAAAACCATGGGAATTTCTTTTTTTATATATACTAGAATAATCCACTTTGTTATTAATCGAACAAAAGAGGGAAGAAAAAGAATAACTGAAAGAAGAGAAATCAATTAGTTATTCATTAAAGTTTAATTTGATTCAATGACCGAAGTTAGATGAGGATATACAGCTCGGAGATGTCGAACAAAAATTTTTTTTATTTGCATCAACTTTTAGAGGGGCTCATTCAAGACTTACTCGAGCAACTACTCAATAGAAAATAAGAGCCTTGGTTTCCTCTCATCGAGATCGAGACAGGCAAAAGAGGGATTTTCGTCGTTTGTGGATCACTTGTATAAATGTAGTAACTCGCGAGAATTTGGCATCCTATAGTTACAGTTGATTCATACACAATTTACACAAGAGGAAATTGCTTCTTAATCATAAAATACTTGCGCAAATAGCTATATCGAATAAGAATTGTCTTTACATGATTTCCAATAAGGTCTCTCAAATAAAATAAAAGAAAAAGATTGTAAAGTAATCTATAGGAATGAATGATTGAAACAAAATTTCCTAGAGAATGAACTCTAGGAAGACAGAAGTAAATTCAAATACTTCTACTTATAAAATGAACGAAATGTTTCAATAAAAAAAAGATTTCCCCTTCCCATTTTTTTTCTTATAACACAACAATCAAATCAAAATCCTAGGTTTTTCTGAACAAAACATCAATTTGAGCTTAAGAGTTTTGAGTCAATTCAGGGATATGTCTATTTATCAAATCAGAATCCTAGGTTTTTCTGAACAAAACATCAATTTGAGCTTGAGAGTTTTGAGTCAATTGAGGGATATGTCTATTTATTTTTGGTTCTAGGATCAGTAATTCTAGGGATCGACTCAGCTCCCTCAAATTGTTTTCCATTATTAAGAAAAGGTAACAAAGATAAAATATGAGCTTGTTTTATAGCAATAGTAATTAATCGTTATTTTTTCAAAGTTAATCTACTGATCTATCTAGATAATATTTTTCCTTGTTCACTAATAAATCGACTAATTAAACTCATATTTCTATAATCTATTCGATCCCTTGATTCAATTGGGGGCAAATGCCTATGAAAAGATTGCCTGGATTTATGAAAAGGTTGCTTGGATTTATCCATGGATTATTCCTTATCTCAAAAATTCTCTTTATTCATTTTATTTTAGATCCGATAGAATAGTATTTGATTTGTATATATACTATATAATAATTGTGTTGTATATATGTTAAGTTTTTCCTCTTCTTGTTCTGTGGAAAGATCCTACACATGTTCCTTTCGATCTATGTCTTTATTTTTCCATGAATTGTATGCGTGCAACAATAGCGACAAAATTTTCTTAACTCTAATCGATTGGGTGTATTGTGTCGACTCTTTTGAGTAATATATCTAGAAATACCCGACAATTCCTTATTAATACTATTTCAGCCACAACTGGTACATTCCAAAATAACTCTAATTTGGATATCTTTATCCTTGGCCATGAACCTCCTTTTTGATTTTGGATCAACTTAAATTCCTCTATTTTTGATCTGAACCAAAGAAGAAGAAAACAACAAAAAAACAATAGAAGTTACTAACTAAAAAAGCAATTTCTAAAGAAAATATTTGATTGTAAAAAAATTTATTTGGTTGTAATTAATATTAATTGAGTAAAAATTAATTGATACAATTTCTTTCAAATTAGCATCCTACTATCCTAATCTCATTATTTCATTTAAGTATCTTTTATCAATAACTAGAATGAAAAAAGGGAAATAACAAAGCATCCGAGAATAAATGATTAATTTCTATCAAGAGACTCACTAAAGACCCAAACCATAGAGTAGTTAGCACAGGAACCGTGGAGAGATATGTTTTTATATCTCGCATTGAAAATCCTCCTTCTTTATTTTATTATAATACATATATAATCAGATGCTGTAGTTCAAGATTGTTTGTATTCATTTTTTTTAATACATTAGTTTTTCATATGCATATAATTCTTTTATTTTATTATATGAATATATGAATATGAAAGAAAACAAGTGGAAAACAAGACAAGGATTTTGTATAATGATACTGTACAACAATAAAGGGATGTAGCATAGCTTGGTAGCTCGTTTGTTTTGGGTACAAAATGTCACAGGTTCAAATCCCATCATCCCTACCTAAGAAACTGCTCTTAGTTCAGTTTGGTAGAATGTGGGTCTCCAAAACCTGATGTCGTAGGTTCAAATCCTACAGGGCGTGATTCTGTTTATCTTATGCTGAATTATGAATTATAATAAAATAACTTAATAAAATGAAATCGAATTACAATTTCAATTTGACCTCCTCTTTACATTGTGGGAGGTCAATAAAAAAATTAATATTACTCAATTAAAGTCCAATTGATCACCATGTATGTTTTGTAAATATGCTGTTATGAATAATCTTGCCAAAGTAATAGGAATTAGAACTAAGACGATTCCAAATAGAAAATTTTCAATCATTTCGATTTTTTTTTGTTTTGTTTGTTTTGAGGATATAAAAGTAAGATCTATCTCTAAATATTAATCTAAATTATCCATGAATCTCAATGACTAAGAGCTGCCAATTGATGTGGAAGGGAATTATACAATACCCGCATAATTCTGAAGAAATATTTAATGAATTGGTCACTCAATTTCAAATAAGTCACATCTTGTTCAAACTAATCAATAGAATTGAGGTTATAGTTGAAGCAGCCAATAGAAAATCGAAATAACTAGTTATAATAAGCATGAAAAAATGAAATTAGTTATATTTTTTTTGCTACGTAGGTTGATAAAAGACTTATCTAAGTTTCTCTTTTTCCCGAATATGACAGTAAGGGAAAACACTGTTGACATAATTAGTTCTAATTGAAAGTTCTTGATTCATCAGTCATTATGAATGGACTGATGACTCTAAAAAAGATACAGCCATTCATATAGGTAGAATAAAATCAAGTCATTGGCAGTAACACTGACCGATCTTGCGATTCCGAATCAAGAGAAGAGGTTCATTCTTCAATCCCTGAGTTGAGTATAGTAATAAGAACTGTGTGTGTTGTGTAACTTGATTCCAAAATCAAATAAAGGAAAGGGAATTAGGTTAGGTTTGCAAATAATTTGAATCTTAATCATTTCTATTCTTTTTCAATAGGATTAAGTCTATTTTGTTTGGAGTGAATGACCTGATATTACCTTTACTTTTTTTTTTAACTCAACTTACGTATTTGAATTCCGAATTCATTAATTCATTAGATTCAGTACAGTAAAGCTTAGTTATTAGTTAATTGCCCATAATATTATATTCTGATTTCGAATAAGAAAAAAAAGGTTTCTTGCAATCTATCCTAAAACTTTTCTTTTTTGTTCTTTTTTTTATCAAATAATACACTAGCACTGTATTATTGTATATTTATTGTACGACCAACTAATTACTTAAATTGAAAAAAAAGGATTCGAACAAAAAAATGTTAACCCTATACCCTAATAAAATAAAAAAGTTTTCTATTTCATATATAATATAATTGAATTGTGCGAATATGATAATATCTTTCATCTTTCATGAATTATAAAATCCATTGATTCACACTTTACCAAGATCTTTATTTTCTATTACAAAGTCAATAATGGAAACCTTATATTATAAGGAATTTTTTATTTTATTGGTCTATTACAATTATCCATATACAAGAAAAAAAATAGAAGAAAGCAATTCTATAGTGTTTGGGGATACAGCGTTGCTGTGTCAAACAAAGGATAGCTAAACTAATTTGGTATACTCAAAATACACCTTTGATACAAAATTGACGATCTCACAAACAAAGATGAAATAAAAAATCAGTAGTTTTCTATTTACTAATCCCATCTTTCACCAAATCGATTCCTCTTTTTGACTGTACAAGAATTTTGGAGTCAGCATGTCTGGAAGCACGGGAGAATTTCCTTTTGCAGATATCATCACCAGTATTTGATACTCAGCCATTCATAATATTACTATACCTTCCCTATTCATTGCAGGTTGGTTATTCGTAAGTACGGGTTTAGATTACGATATGTTTGGAAGTCCTCGACCAAACGAATATTTCACAAAGAGCTGACAGGGCATTCCATTAATAATTGGTCATTTTGATTCTTTGGAACAACTCAACAAATTTAGTAGATCCTTTTAGAAGGCCCCCAATGACCATAGATCGAACCTATCCAATTTTTATAGTGCGATGGTTGGCTGTTCATGGACTAGCTATACCTACTATTTCTTTTTTGGGGTCAATATCAACAATGTAGTTCATCCAACAATAAACCTAATTCGAATTATAGAACTATGACACAATCAAACCAGAATGAGCAAAATGTTGAGTTGAATCGTACCAGTCTATACTGGGGTTTATTACTCATTTTTGTACTTGCTATTTTATTTTCCAACTATTTCTTCAATTGAGAGAAAGAGAATAGTAGGAATTCTCTTATCCTATTCGAAAGGATACCATCCTCATAACTATCCATGACTATTTTTTATCTCTAGCATGACTGCTTGATAAAATGTGGAAGAAAGGGGGAAAAAAATGGCCGATACTATTGGAAGGATTCCTCTTTGGCTGATAGGTACTATAACCGGCATTCTTGTGATCAGTTCAATAGGTATTTTCTTTTATGGTTCATATTTTGGGTTGGGTTCATCTATGTAGTGATTGGATGAACAAGATTTTAGACATGAAAAAGTAAGAAATTAGAGGGGTCTCAACCCTCTGAGTTCTTACTTTTTAAGGTGAGATTTTGATCTATTCCATAATATACAAATTGGAAAATAATCCAATCAACAAATCAAAATGGTAGAAATGACAAAATGTTTATTTCTTAATCTTAAAATTTTTTGTATTAGAACTATTTATTCTATTAATATCTAATACTTAAGTTAATTGAATAATTTGGAAAATACTTTTTCTTGTGAAGATTAAGAAGACTAGCAATCCCTCCTAGAAGTATTTGTTTCATGTATCCCATCCTTGCCCTGTATTTTCTTTCTTTTTATTTGTTTGCATTTTATTGTCCATTACTAGGAATGGGGTACAAGTAATTAATTCTAAACATCGTGAAAAATGGTATAAACTATTTTTAACAATTTAATGTTAAGGAATCTCTAGATCTAGAAATTCATTTCATACAATTGAACCTTTTCAAATTGTTTCTTTTTAGGAACCAAAAAAATTTGTGCCAAAATAACAAATGCTAAGAAGAAATAAAGACCTTGAGCGCATAATGGATCTTGAAGCACTATTTCTGCATCTCCCTGACCAAAGCCCCCTACATTGGGATTACTTATTAATGGTTGATCAAGCTTGATGAATTCACCCTCTGAAACAAGAAGTTCTGGTCCTGGACGTATAATATCAACCACTTGATGCTGTCCAATGCATCAACTATGGTTATTTCATATCCCCCTTTTTCTTTATGTACTATTCTGCTTACTATACCCGATGATGTAGCATTATAGACCGTATTGTTACTTTTACCTCCATCAGGATAAATCTGCCCCCTCCCTCTGTTCCCACCTACATATATGGGATATTTTCAGAAGTGAACATCTTTTTTCATAGCTGGGTGGGGAGAACGAATAGGAAAGATGATTTCACTATATTTCTAACCAGGAACCGGACCTATTACAAGAATATTTTTTTATTGGGATGATAATTCTGAAAAGACAGATTTCCCATCTTTTCTTTCACCTCAGGAGAAATATGATTGGGAGGGGCTAATTCGAATCCCTCGGGTAAAATAAGAACAACCCTCACATTCAAAGCCCCTTTTTACCATTAGCAAGAACTTGTTTCAGTTGCATATCATAAGGGATTTGAACAACTACTTCAAATACAGTATCAGGAAGCATAGCTTGCAAAACTTTAATATCCATGGGCTTATTAGCTAAATGGCAATTGGCACATACAATTCATCCAGTTGCTTCTCGTGGATTTTCATAACCTTGTTGTGCAAAAATGGGATATGCATTTGAAAGAGATGCTCGATTTATTACATATATCATGATCGACACAAAAATGGATTGACTCATCTATTCTTTTACCCAAGAAAAAGTATTTGTATTTTGCATGGTCCAATCATTAATTGCGGAATTTCTGCAATAAATAAATTAGATAGGTAGCTATCTAGTATAGTTCCCTACCCCGAAGTCGACTATTGTATTGGAATAATTGTACTGGAATAGAGTATAGTATGGGACAAATACCTTGAACAGGTAGAAATAAAAAAATAAGTAAAATTCGAATTCGAATAAGTAAAATGGAAAATGCTTTCTTTATACACAAAAAAATATTCTCATTTAATTGATATTACGAAACCAAATGAGTTCTTCATCTTCATTCATTGATTTGTTCATCATTCATTCATTGAATGATAAATAACTACAAGTGAAGGAGATACACGATTTAAATAATGGAAGATCCAATATTTCACAATTGTATCTAGAATAACTGGAAAAGTGGAAACATGACTAGATATAATTTGATCATTATGGGCCAATCCAAAATCATTGTAGACTGAACGAATCAATTATGGGCCAATCCAAAAATTACTTGTCTTTCGAGACTCAGTTATAAGTTCTATCCATATATGTTCTGATTGCCAGTTCAAACTTACTATATTAGATATAGTTGCATTCAATTGGAATTGAGAGAATAACCCAACATTGACTTTGCTTTTCTTGATGCTGAAGTAACTCTCATCAACTAGCACTATTCGAATACGAAATGCAGCATTAAAGCATTAGTAGTAATTAGTCAGATATGTTAACTTTTATATAGATATTATCTATCTACATACATAACAACATTTAGGTTTGGAAAAAGCCACATATTCTACCATATTACATTAAATAAATATCTGTATTATAATTCAGTCAGTGTTCAAATAAATTGATGAGATTTGGTTCCATCAGATCTAGACAATTTTATTTCTTTGGACATAAAGAGACAAAGAAGCCATTGCAATTGCCAGAAATACTAGGCCTACTAAGGGCACAAAAAAAGAGCATAAGTTAAGATCTATCATAGAATGAGTACCTCAATTACTATTTGTGCCTCTTATAAATATAAAGAGGTCTTATGATAACTATATCTATTATAACTAATATTAACTAGTTAATAAGTGCAAGGGGTCTAATAGAAAACTAAATTAAGTTACTATTCTTTTTTTGTATTTTGATTCAAAGGAAGGAAACCATGAAGTTGAAATAACTCACTCAGAACACCTTTTAGAGGATTACATGGTATGATTAGGTCAAATAAGCCCTCATGGAATAAATATTCAGCCACTTGTAAACCATCGGGTATTGTCTTATTCAATGTTTGTTCAATTACTCTTTTATCCGCAAATGCAATGTGGGCATTAGGTTCAGCAATAATGACATTTCCCAACATACCAAAACATTCCGTCACTCCACCGGTTGTAAGAGATGTAAGGATTGATACATAGAATAACTTTTTATTTTATTGATAATTATATGAGGTAGAAGAGATTTTAGCCATTTGCATCAAGCTCAAACTTCCTTCTTGCATGCATGCTCCTCCAAAAGCACACACAATAATGACATGTAGAGATTTATTAGTAGCATACTCGATCAAACGGGTGATTTTCTCACCCACTACGAATCCCATACTACCTCCCATGTACTCAAAATCCATAACCCCAATTGTCATAGGAATACCATTTAGTTGACCTATGCCTATTTGAACAGCTTCAGTTAAACCTGTCTTTCTCTGATAAGAATCAATACGATCTATATAGGGTTCCTCCTTTGAATGAAATTCTATAGGGTCCATAGAAACCATAGCTTCATCCATAGGATCCCAAGTGCTCGGATCAATTGAAAGTTTGATTCTATCTGAGCTACTCATTTTTAAATGACTTAAAATTTTTTTATAATTTAATCCATAACAATTTTCACAATGAACCCATAAATTTTTGTATTTTTTGTTTATATCAAAATCATTAGATCTTTCTTTTATATTTAAATCACTGCCATTACTACTAGTACTTATACTAGAACTCCTACTTTCACTACTACTTACACTTATACTTACATTTATAGTCCAAATAATACTATAAATGTAACCGACATAGTAGTTATTCTTACTTTTAGACCCACTATTCAAATAACTATAAAAAAACCTTTCTAGTTCACTCAAAAAAGAACTATTATTCTTATTGTCAATCTCAAAAATCTGATTTTTAGTATCAAAATATATAGAATAACTATCGCCATTACTATCCCTAACTAATGAAGTGTTATCAGAGATCAAACCAAAAATATTCCTGATCTCCAATAAATAATTAACATTACTGAAACTATAACTATAACTGCCACTATCACTCCAACTAAGAAGAATTTTTTTCTTCATATCATTTAGAATGGGTTCTTCACTTCTAGGGGTATGCCCAATACCATCAAGACTATTCGTTGATTTACTTAGCCCATACCTATTTTCTAACCTCTCATTATTCAATATCAAATTGAACCACCATTTCTCCATAGAGTCTTCCTGCCCACCATTTTATGAAAATACAATAAAGGAATAGTCATTCAATGAATAATCATTTTACATTTTACTATTTGATTGATTGATTTTTTAGCAAAATGAAGCATATGGATTCCATCATTAGGATTATTAACTGTTAACCAACAACGAGTGACTATTGAAAGAAATTATTCTTTTTTGGTAAATTCGAAGTATTACTTCGTTCTAATATATATATATATATTGATAGAATCTTTTCCTGAATTAGAAATATAAAAAGAAGTTTCTCTCATGTCATGTACAAACAAATCTTTCATCAAAGTGATTTCATATCATGTACAAACAAACCTCTCATGTCATGTACAAACAAATTCTTGTATGATTTCATATCATATAATCAAATAATAAGTTTTTATTCTAACATAGAATGAAAAAGACAATATTATATTAGAGGATAGGTTGAGGAAGCCCTTGCCTCTTGGCTTGGCTTGATTTATGGTTTGAAATAAAATTATGGGATCTAAAAATCCACCAATCCAAGGATTCATAGAATTAATTATGAGAATTCATTATGGATCTAATAATAGAAGTATTGAGTTGTTTAGTCTTTTGTATTTGCATCATTGAATCTATCATTTGGGCTCATAACAAATTAAAAGTTGCTCCTACTACTCAACCTAGAGCCTTGAGCATTGTACAAGGATGCACTATAGGAGTAATCCATTACCTTTTCGGTGGAATTGCCACAACATGGGCATTCTTCTTAGCAAGAATTATTGCAGTAGGATAATGGCTAGAAGGATTTGAAAGGCATTATGGCATTAAGATTTCCAAGGTTTAGTCAAGGTTTAGCTCAGGACCCCACTACACATCGTATTTGGTTTGGTATTGCTACCGCACATGACTTCAAAAGTCATGATGATATTATTGAGGAACGTCTTTATCAAAACATTTTTGCTTCTCACTTTGGGAAGTTAGCAATAATCTTTCTGTGGATGTTCAAAAATCTATTTCATGTATCTTGGCAAGGAAATTTGGAGTCATGAATACAGGACCCTTTACATGTAAGACCTATTGCTCATGCAATTTGGGATCCTCATTTTGGTCAACCCGCCGTAGAAGCCTTTACTCGAGGAGGTGCTATTGGCCCCGTGAATATTGCTTATTCCTGTCTTTATCAATGGTGGTATACAATTGGATTATGCACCAATAAAGATCTTTATACTGGAGCTCTTTTTCTATTATGTCTTTGTAGTATATCTTTAATAGCAGGTTGGTTACACCTACAACCAAAATGGAGACCGAGCATTTCATGGTTTAAAAATGCCGAATCTCATCTCAATCATCATTTGTCAAGACTTTTTGGACTAAGTTCTTTGGCTTGGGTAGGACATTTAGTTTGTGTCACTATTCCTGGATCCAGGGGGGAGTATGTCAAATGGAATAATTTCTTAAACGTATTACCACATCCCCAAGAATTGGAACCACTTTTTACTGGTCAGTGGAATCTTTATCCACAAAACCCTAATTCCAGCAGTCATTTATTTGGTACCTCCAAGGGGGCAGGAAATGCCATTCTAACCCTTCTTGGAGGATTCCATCCACAAACGCAAAGTTTATGGCTGATCGATATTGCTCATCATCATTTAGCTATTGCATTTATTTTTTCTCATTGCTGGTCATATGTATAGAACTAACCTCGGGATTGGGCACAATATCAAAGGTTTTTTTGAAGCACATATTCCTCCGGGGGGTCGATTAGGACATGGGCATAAGGGCCTTTATGACACAATCAACAATTCGATTCATTTTCAATTAGGTCTTGCTCTAGCCTCTTTAGAGGTTATTACTTCTTTAGTAGCTCAACACATGTACTTTTGGCCTGCTTATGCATTCATAGCACAAGACTTTACTACTCAAGCTGCGTTATATACTCATCACCAATACATCGCAGGATTCATCATGACAGGAGCCTTTGCTCATGGAGCTATACTCTTCATTAGAGATTATAATCTGGAGCAGAATGAGGATAATGTATTAGCAAGAATGTTAGACCATAAAGAAGCTATCATATCTCATTTAAGTTGGGCCAGCCTATTTCTGGGATTCCATACTTTGGGACTTTATGTTCATAATGACGTCATGCTCACTTTTGGTACTCCGAAAAAACAAATATTGATTGAACCCATATTTGTCCAATAGATACAATCTGCTCATGGTAAGACTTCGTATGGGTTTGATGTACTCTTATCTTCAATGAATGGCCCAACATTCAATGCGGGTCGAAACATATGGTTACCCGGCTGGTTAAATGCTATTAATGAGAATAGTAATTCACTCTTCTAAACAATAGGTCCTAGAGATTTCTTGCTCCATCATGCTACTGCTCTAGGTTTGCACACAACTACATTGATTTTAGTAAAAGGTGCTTTAGATGCATGTGGTTCTAAGCTAATGCTAGGAAAAAAGGATTTTGGTCATAGTTTTCCTTGCGATGGCCCATGATGTGGCGGTACTTGTGATATTTTCGGTTGGGACGCATTTTATTTGGCAGTTTTCTGGATGTTAAATACCATTGGATGGGTGACTTTTTATTAGCATTGGAAACACATCACATTATGGTAGGGTAACCTTTCACAATTTAATGAATCCTCCACTTATTTGATGGGATGGTTAAGAGATTATCTATGGTTGAACTCTTCACAACTTATAAATGGATATAATCCTTTTGGTATGAATAGTTTATCTGTGTGGGTGTGGATGTTTTTATTTGGACATCTTGTTTGGGTACTGGATTTATGTTCCTAATTTCCTAGCGTGGATATTGGCAAGAATTGATTGAAACTTTAGCATAGGCTCATGAATGCACACCTTTGGCTAATTTGATTCGGTGGAGAGATAAGCCAGTGGCTCTTTCCATTGTCCAAGCAAGATTGGTTGGATTAGCCCACTTTTCTGTAGGTTATGTATTTACTTATGTAGCTTTCTTGATTGCCTCTACATCTGGAAGATTTGGTTGATTTAGTTTTTTTTTTATGTATTGTATCAACAACAATCTCATTTCTTTCAATGGAGGGGAAGGGAGATCGACCTTCTATTTTTTTTACATTTAGGACCCAAACTCTATCATTGATAATAATAGGAACTGAACATTATGGCAAAAAAAAGTTTGATCCATAGGGAGGAGAAACGGCAGAAACTAGAACAAAAATATCATTTGATTTGTCAATCTTTAAAAAATGAAATAAGCAAAGTTCTTTTGTTGAGTGAAAAATGGGAAATTCATAGAAAATCGTAACCCCCACCATGTAATAGTGCACCTAGACATCTTCATCGATGTTGTTTTTTGACTGGAAGACCTAGAGGTAACTATCGAGACTTTGGATTATCCGGACACATACTTCAAGAAATGGTTCATGAATGTTTATTACTAGGTGTAATAAGATCAAGTTGGTAAAGGTAAAAATAGTATTTCATATTTGTATAGATCTCTATGATCATAGATCATAGAGGGGCCCTCTTTACCATTTTGTATAAATAGACTATTCTGTTTGTATAGATATGGTAGAGAGGCATATCTAATCTTTCTTCATCTATTAGTTCCTAGTTCTTTAGCATGGAGTAGAGCAGTTTGGCCACTCGCAAGACTCATAACCTTGAAGTCACGGGTTCAAATCCTGTCTCTGCAACATTTTTTTTTTGGATGGGAGATAAAAAGGAGGAAGATAGAACTACGATACTATCTAGTCAACTACACCAAATTTTTTCTTAAATTGAAGTTTTATTAAGAAGTATATTATTTCACTATGGGTGGATAGTGGGGATTGAACCTGCATCTTCTCCTTGGCAAAGAGAAATTTTACCATTTGACCATATTCGCATTTTCTTCCTTTCTGATACACATGCATATGTCCACGCATATATGATATATCATATATGCGTTTGGTAATTGTTCTTACATCTCCTCCCCCTGGCCCCTAGGTATTGTATACACCAACAAAATAAAGAGCCTTGAGTACTAGAAGAAAAGCACCTATACCTAACAAAATTAAGTGAATACCTAAACTTGTAGTCATTTTATTTCTATCTTTCCATGCATAACCAAAGAATGGAAATGATTCTTCAAGAGTTTCAGGTCCAATAAGTGCATGATAAATACCACCAAAGCTTAAGACTACAAAAGAAATTAAATGAAGTATTCTAGATACAAAGTAGGGAAAGGTGTCTATAACTTCTCCCCCTGCGGACCTACTCCCCAACCCAGAGTAGTTAAGTGTGGAAGTAAAATCAACCCCTATTCATACATGGGTTTCTTTGGTACAAAATGAGCCACTTTAAATAGGTTCATTGCTCCGACCCAGGAAACAATTAATCCAGCATGGGCTACGTGAGCCCAAGTAGTTTGCCAGACAAATTTATAAGTTTGGCATTCCCGACCCACCAAGCAAAATTGGTAGTTTCTTGGTCATGAATAGCTAAAGCTAAAGTTCCATTAAAGAGCATTTCCATGGGGTAGAACCTCCTCAGGGAATATAAGGTTTTCATGAGGCTGATCTTAAGCCACCATCCAAGCATGATTACCTTCATTTAAGAGAAAATTTTTGGTGTAGAAAGTGTCAAATTCAGGATCTTCTGCTGCACAGATTTCTTGGGAAATGAAATTATAGGCACGTAGGTTTATAGCCAGACTGACTACTCCAAGAGCACTCATCCATAAATTGGTTATTGGTACAAATAACATAATGAAATGTAACCAATGTTTATTGGAAAAATCAATCCAAAGATTTGGGACCCAAAGTGGTTAGCAGTCACCATTGAATAAGTCTCTTCATCTTGAGTTGGGTTAAAAGCACGGAATGTATTTACACCGTCGCCATCTTCGAACAAAGTATTTTCTATGGTAGCGCCATGAATAGCACATAGCAAAGTGGCACCTAATACTTCGATAACTCCCATCATATGAAATGGGTTCAATGTCCAATTATGAAACCCTTGGAAACAGAGTATGAATCAAAATATAGTTGCTACGCCAAAACTGAGTGCAAAGAACCAACCAGATTGACCTAGTGGATAAATCAAGAATACAGAAACAAAAATAGCAATTGTAGCAGAGAATGTGATTACATTATAAGGTCGCAATTGAGCAGATCAAGCAAGTTCAAATTGATGTAACATAAAACCTATTAATCTGAAAAGACCATGGAGAGAAACAAAAGTCCATAGGTTGCCTAATTGACACCAACGAGTAAAATCTCCTTGTGCCTCAGGACCCCATAGTAGCAATAGAGAGTGAGCTAAACTATTCACAGGAGTAGAAACTATAGCGGTTAAGAAATTACAACCTTCCAAATAGGAACTGGCCAATCCATGGGTATACCACAAAGTTACAAAAGTTGTACTTGTAAACCAACCTCCTAAAGCGAAATAAGCATAAGGAAAGAGAAATAGACTGGACCAACCTACAAAAATGAAAAGGTCCCTTCGTAACCAATCATCCATAATATCAAATAAATCCTTTTCTTCTTGGTAAATCTACCAAGGGCTATAGTCATAGTGATCCTCCTATTCAATTACTTCAACCATTTCTGAACACCTCATATCATTTTCGGGGCATACAACAGTTCAATTATCTATGGGAAATTCCTTGTTCAATGCCTTTTATGATAGGTTTCAATGATACAAATTCTTCTTTTCGATTGGAACACATAGCAACCTAGGTAAATCCATGAGTTCGATTCTATTAGACCTTACTATTTCCATTCTTATCCCATTCTTAACTTAATAAAATAAGTTAATAAGAATATGAATTTGAACCTCGAATTGTCCTATGACTCATACCACTGAGTATATCTTTTAAGTAAGGGGCAAGAAAAGAAAATTCCTTATTTTTTCCTTGCCCCTAAATTTAATATTAATATTAAATAATAGTAGACTAGAAATGAAAGCCCTTTTCTCTTCTTACATTTGTTGGCTATTGCATTTTTGCAATAAAAAATAATTGAATATATAATTTTGGAATCAAACAAAAATATTGCAAAAGAGACTTTCAAAATATTTATTTGTAGCGAAAAAGAATAATGATTTTTTTCCTATGGAAGAGCATCCAGTAACAAAAAGATAAAATCGGAAAAATATTAACAAATTTTTGCATGGTCCAAGGAAAAGGAAATAAATAAAATCCACTTCTACAATTTAATGTATATTGAATTTAAATATCAAAATAGCTGATATAGTCATGATTCAATGGTTAGGTTCACTTACTTTTTTTTATTCAAATTCTACGGCAGGTTTGATAGGAACAATTAGGAATACTTTGGTTTTGTGACTAATAATCAGGATTGGATATCTAGAATAATTTTTATGTCCCAAGATAATTTGAATAATGAGACATGAAGAGGACTACTATGTTACTACAGGGTATACTCAGTACAATTATTAATTACTAATTGTTCAACTTTGTAACTATAGCTTTCAATAATAAGAATTGATTATAATAATATAGTAGTTACCCTTTTACTTTTTTTTAGAGGTATCAACTTCTATTGTCTACAGAAAAATGAAGATTAAAGATTAAGATTGAGTTTAGTGTAAAAAGCCCTTTATCGGATTTGAACCGATGACTTACTCCTTACCATGGCGTTACTCTACCACTGAGTTAAAAGGGCCTTTTTTTTTTAATTCATGAATTAGCCATCTTCAATTATGAGTTTACTGCATATATCTATATATGTACATATATAGATACTCATTCAAGAACAAAAATGGGAGTTTCCTAGTAGTAATTGGTAATTGGGTATTAATATTTAATATTATTAATATTATTATTTAATAGAATTGTATTTAAATAAATAAATGATATTTAATTAAATAAATAAAATAAATTTCTTGAATTTCTTGAAGACTGATATCACTTATATTCAATCAAAACAAGATTGACTTGATCGATACGTGTACCAATCTGACATCAATATAAAAAAATGCAAGATATTCTTCTTGAATCATGTGATGATGGAATTTAGTTCATACCCTGAACCAAAGTTTTTGAATATTAAAAAGAAAATTCTTACTCTTACTATAGTATCATCCTAAAAATAGGAAAAGACTCTTCAGATTCGGATCTAGTCATTACCTTAGATTATATTGACAATTCCAAAAAAATGTTCATACTATCATGGAAGTATGATGTGGTTGGGCCAATATGTCCCTATCATCTAGTGGTTTAGGACATCATTCTTTCAAGGAGGTAGTGGGGATTCGACTTCCCCTAGGGGTATGGTACTACAAAAGGAAGTCGATCATGGATTAGATTATCAATAAGCCTAGAATTAATTCTTCTTGGGTCGATGCCCGAGCGGTTAATGGGGATGGACTATAAATTCATTGGCAATATGTCTACGCTGGTTCAAATCCAGCTCGGCCCAAAAATTTGTCATCCCACGAGTATGATATAACCTTTAGAAGTGTCCAATACGTAGACCAATACGTAGAAATAAAGAGAAAGAGTCCATTTTTTTTTTGCTCTATCCATATGTTTTTCTCATCCATTTTGATCTTTCTAATGACCTAGATTGATGATCCTTAAGCATTAAGAATATCTATGCCATCATAGACCTCACCGAGATTGCAGTTCAATCGGTCAAAGCACCGCTCTGTCAAGGCAGAAGCTGCAAGTTCAAGCCCCATCAGGCCTGAACTAGGACCATTATCTCTCTATTTTATGTGAAAAGAAAAAGGAGACAGACAACAAAAATATAATGCCCTCCAATCTTTATTTCTTTTGTTTTTTATCATCAGACAAATACAGAAATTTCCATTTCTTCCTCTAGTACCGATTGATTGGGGAGAGACATGAGTAGGTACAAGTGGTAGTATTAATATTAAATTAAGTATGGTAAGAGATACATGTTTGACTTTATTTTTAATTGTTCTTGATCAATGAAATGTAATAGGATGTTGATATTTTTAGTATAGTAGGAGTGTACATACACAAATTATATTGATTTATTGTATGATAGAGAATGTACTTTCCATAATTATCTCGGCAGAGCATTTTTCGGGTTAAATCACACTTTTTCTAGCTTAGCTCTGACTTTCTTTGTGTTTTCTCAATTACTAATTGGAAATAATCTATTTCATTCTCATTCCAATTTCCCATTGATTTTTTTGTCTTATATTTTTTTCTATAACCTACCACCTACCGTCTTTTTTACACTTTTACATAAAATTACCATATAAATTATAAAATACCATATGACTGTTATTCTATGGGTTATACACATATCCCAAAGAATAAAAGTGAGATGGAAAAGGGTGAGTTAAAATTAACTATAAAAGTTTAATATTCCAACAAATTTACTCAAAAAATAAATAAAAGGATCTTCTTTGGTCTTTTATTTTTTGAGTATCTTCCTTTTGGATTTTGGATTAAAGTTGGCATTTATACATAAAAAAAATTCAACGAGATTTCCTTATTGGATCAAGAATCCCATTTTTTATTTTTTATGGATAAAAATTTTCCTGTGTTATGTTATACTATTCAATTCTTGACGATGAATCAATTTGATACATCAGATATTATTATTCATAATATTGATCTGATTTAGTATCATTAGGATTCAACTCATCTCAGTGAATTTATAGGAATTACAATTTCTCATTTCGATGGGATTAGATCCCGTGTTATTGTGAAACAAAAAACAATGAGATTATGGAAGTCAATATTCTCGCATTTATTGCTACTGCATTATTTATTCTAGTTCCTACTACTTTTTTATTTATCATCTATGTAAAAACAGTCAGTCAAAATGATTAATTTGACTGAAAGTTGAATTATTAGTTCTTATCAATGATTGAAGAAATGAAAGAAAGGGATTCAAACTCCAAGTCTTAAATGATTAGGGGTGGAATCATAAGTATCTGAGATACTATGTGAGATAGTATGGTAGAAAGAACTAGAATATTATTCTAGTTCTTTCTACCATACTATCTTCTATTCTATAGTTGTTTGTATAGTATTTTAAGTTAAAGTTGTATTGTATACAAATATAGGCTTTATATAGATCCTAATTTATATAGATCATAGGATAATATATATCTTATATATTAGACGTACATCTATAAATTTGAATAGCCTTTTCTATTTTATTTTGTTTTCTTCAATAGATCAATTTGTATGTATTTTGATTAATCCAAAAGAAATAATGGAAGCCTAACTCAACTCTTCTAACTCTTAGGTTTCGATTCATTCAAAAGAATTAAGAATAGTATGACTATATACTATAAAAAAAAATGAAACGAAGGAAAAGGAATATTTTTTGGATTCCCATCTCAAGACAAGAAGTCATCGATTGAACTATTAACAAATAATCTGTGGTGTTCTATGGTAACTAACTTCTTCAGGGTTGGAAAAGGAATAGAACACAAGGAAACTCCTATTTTCTTATGTAGGACCTCTTTTGATAATTGAATCTCTAGTCGTTTCTAGTAGAAAGTATATATCATCATAATAGTATAATACCTTTTTCTTAGAATAGTAAAAAAAAGAAAGAAAGGAGGAAAATAAAAATAAGGAGAAGCAATAGGGATTGCTTTTTCTGATTTAATATCCATTATTCTATTAAGAACTAAGAACTGGTGCATCAAAATAGAATATTTAGGAAGAATTCTGTTGAAAAAAAATTTCCTATTATGTGTAGATTTGAGTCTCAAAATACAACTATGGTAATCATTCATTCTTTGATTGAATGATTATTATTCATTATTGTATTTTTTTTGCTATAATTCAGTATAATTTTGAAAGAGTTAAGGTTTTGGAAAATAATCAATTAAAGTAAAGAATTAATATAATTTGATTACCAAATGGAGTAATCAATTATACCCTAGAGCCCACTCCTTCCCCATACTACAAGTGAAAGAGAAAATGAAAAGACTACCATTAAAGCAACCCAAGCGAGACTTACTATATCCATGTCGAATTATACCTCTTATCTCTATGAAGGAATTCTTTTATTGATCAATAATTATAGTAAAATTAATGGTGTATAGTCAAAACAAAAAAGGATAAGGATTCTGACTTAAGGCTATCTCTAAAGAATAAAATAAAAGGTGACATAGCCACCCTATTTGAATATCTGAGCACTCAAAACTTCTAATGAGTCTGGATATAAAGTATTTTCGGTCCTTTCCAAAACTCCTAAATTGATTTCCCATTAGATTATAGCCTATCTAATCTAATTCCAGATAGCGTCAATAAACACTACCTATACTAAGGTAGTGTAAGATAATTATGAAGTTTTGGATAGTCTTTCCTATAATGCTTTCTTCAATCCTAGAAGAAAAAAATGGGGAGTCCTTTAGTTTATAGGATTTTTGACCTATTACTTTAATAGTTCTAAATCCCCAAATTGACTCTCACTATTTATTTATTTGATTCCATTTTATTTAGCAAAAAAATGGCGTGAAAAAAATCATTAATAAGCAGAAGTTGTTTCATCTCTATTGATATTGGTTTAGGACATGTACAGAACCACCAAAAAAATTGACAATCTTTTATAGATGTAGAATTTACCAACATATCCTAAAAATCCAGTATCCCTAGTATCAATGGGCCCAACCCTTTGTCCCTACTTTTGTGGGTCAAGAATTCATCGAACAATCAACAGGATATGAAATCTCAAGTCTTTTATTGAATTGATTAGGTGACACCTAGATTTGAACTGGGGATAAAGAATTTGCAGTCCCCAGCATTACCACTTGGCCATGCCGCCAAATCTAATCAAAAATGGATAAAAGTATTATCCATATTCTATCACTAATAATTCTTTTGGAAATTACGAAATTATTGAGAACCTCCTTTTTATATTTTATATTTGGATCTTGAATCCCATTATATCCCTAAATTAATCCATTATCTTTTCTATTGAAACCCATTTAGATTATTCTCTTTGATTGATTGTATCTTAAAACATACATCTTGCTTAAAAAAATTTCCTTTTTTTTTCAATAGAAAAGAAAAGAGAAAAATAAATTTACATTCATAGACTACAAACTTCAGGACAAACTATGTTCCCTTAATGGCATAATAAAAGCAAAATACCATAATAAAAGCAAATTGATTTACGACTAATCATTATAAATTAAATTATTCCAAATAATAGATCAAATGGGATACATCAAACTCGCATGTCCAGTGACTCATGTGTGGTATTTGAAACATCTTCCTAGTTATATCGCAAATCTTTCAGATAAATCCCTTAAGGAATTAGAAGGCCTAGTATATTGTGATGTGTGATTTGATCAAAATTTGCATTTTATAGATTCAAATTGAGAAACTATCATCCCATTCAATCTGATTGGGATGTCCCTACTCTGATATGTGTCTTGGAAGGACTAACATGAAGCTCTGAATGTTGCATGTATTCAATACTTCCAAAAAAAGGGAATTGATCCTTGATCGATTCCCTAACAAATAAATAGGAATGGAATTACTAATTTTACCTCGTGAAATTTTTTTTTTTGTGGAATTAGCCATTCCATTTCTTTTAGAAATAGATTCTGTTCAAGCAAGTAACTATGGCATGGTTACAGAAGTTTATCTATCACATATATGCTTCAAGGGACTTAATGGCATAAGCACCATCGAGGTGAGTAGGGACCTAAAAGATCGAATGGGATGATATATAGACAAGTAAATCCCTTATGAGTCCCAAAGTATTAACTTTAAAAGTTTAAGTGGATTCAGCATTTGAAGGGAAGTAGACTACTCAATAATTTCACATTTCCTTTTTTCCCATAAATGAATTGTAAATTGAATTTAAGTAATTCAGAAAGTCAAAACAAGAATGAATTAATGAAAGATTAGTCCTCGCTAGGAACTTGAGTAAGGAGTAGCCTTTAGCCTTTGTAGGGTTTTATTGAACAAAATTTCACCCATCTTTCTTTTTCTTTATTTGCTATAACTACTTGAGCTGGATGAGAGGAAACCTTCTTTTTCTTTTGCTTGGCCCATATCTAAAAAATCAACTTTCTTCCGGTTACAAGGTTCATTCTAATATGAAATCCAACCCTGGAAATACAACATTCCACTTTCTTTTACTACCCAAAGCTTCGAGACATTTCAAAATTGAGAAATTGTGATAGGAGCAAGTGCTATCAGAGAATAATTAGCAGATTTGGATTTGCAAATTATTATAGATAATTCATTTGTAGAATGGAAGGAATTAAGAGACAAAGAGGCAATTGGAACTCGAAATGAATGGGAAGATAGAAAAATTCGAAGAAGAAAGGATTTTTTGGTTAAACACATGGAATTAGCTAAACATTTTATTTGAACAAATGTAGAACCCAGATAGATGATTTTGTGCCTATTACCAGTTCTTCCTCCCCAGTTGAGACCAATCATTGAGATAGATGGAGGTAAACTAATGAGTGTGGATATTATTGAACTCTATAGAGGAGTTATCTATCGGAACAATACTCTTACCGATCTATTAGCAATAAGTAGATCCATGCCAGGTGAATTAGTAATGTGTCAGGAGAAATTGGTACAAGAAGCAGTAGATACACTTCTTGATAATGGGATCCATGGACAACCGATGAAAGATGGTCATAATAAAGTTTACAATCATTTTTCGATGTAATTGAAGGCAAAGAGGGAACATTTCATGAGACTACTTGACAAATGGGTTGATTATTCGAGGTGTTCCGTCATTGTCGTGGGTCCTTCACTTTCATTACATCAATGTGGATTACCTCACGAAATAGCAATAGAGCTTTTCTAAACATTTGTAATTCATGATTTAATCAGACAACATGTTGCTTCTAACATAGGGATTGCTAAAAGTCAAATTCGGGAAAAAGAACCCATTGTATGGGAAATACTTCAAGAAGTTATGCAGGGACATCCTATATTGTTGAATAGAGCACTAATCTTGCATAGATTGGGTATACAGGACTTCCAACCCATTTTAGTGGAGGAGCGTGCTATTTGTTTACACCCATTAGTTTGTAGAGGCTTCAATGTAGACTTTGATGGGGATCAAATGGCTGTTCATGTACCTTTATCTTTGGAAGCTCAAGCGGAGGCTCCTTTACTTATGTTTTCTCATATGAATCTCTTGTCTCCAGCTATTGGAGATCCCATTTCCGTACCAACTCAAGATATGCTTATTGGACTCTATGTATTAATGATTGGGAATCATCGAGGTATTTGTGGAAAGAGGTATAATAAATATAATTACAGAAATTCTCAAAATAAAATAGTTAACAATAATAAGGATAAGTATAAGTGTATGAAAGCGATGTATTGTTGTAGTTCCTATGATGCACTTGGAGCTTATCGGCAAAAATGAATCAATTTAGATAGTCCTTTGTGGCTCCGGTGGCAACTAGATCAATGTGTCATTGGCTCAAGAGAAGTTCCTATCGAAATTCAATATGAATCTTTGGGTACTTATAAAGATATTTATAGGAACTATCTGATCGTAAGAAGTGTAAAAAAAGAAATTCATTGTATATACATTTGAACGACCATTGGTCATATTTCTTTTTATCAAGAAATGGAAGAAGCTGTACAGGGGTTTTCTCAGGCCTACTCATGTGCTATCTAAACTAAGAAATTAGACTAGTTGATATCTGTGTTTGGGAATTCGGTTCTCTCCAGTTTTTCCTATATCAGAATTCCCAAATTTTTGCATGAATTATGATTAAGAGAAGGAAGTTTTCAAATCATTGACTCAGGTCCATTGTGGAATCCTATTAAGCATAATATGAGGGTATTTATGATAGAACGGGCTGATCTGGTCTTTCACAATAAAGTGATAGCTGGAACTACTATGAAATAACTTATTAGCATATTAATAGATCATTTCAAAATGGCATATACATCACATATCCTGGATCAATTGAAGACTCTAGGTTTTTTGCAAGCCATTGCTATGTCTATTTCATTAGGAATTGATGATCTTTTAACAATACCTTCTAAGGAATGGTTAGTCCAAGACACTTAACAACAAAGTTTTCTTTTGGAAAAATACTATCATTATGCAAACGTACACACAGTAGAAAAATTACATCAATCCATTGAGATATGATATGCTACAAGTGAATATTTGAGACAAGAAATGAATCCTAATTTTTGGATGACTGATCCTTCTAATCCAATCCATTTAATGTCCTTCTCGGGAGCTCGAGGAAATGTATCTCAGATACACCAATTGTTGGGTATGAAAGGATTAATGTCGGATCCTCAAGGACAAATGATTGATTTACCCATTCAAAGCAATCTATGCAAAGGACTTTCTTTGACGAAATATATAATTTCTTGCTACGAAGCCTGCAAAGGCATTGTAGATATTGCTTTACAAACATCGGATGCTAGATACCTCACACGTAGACTTGTTGAACTAGTTCAACACATTATTGTACATAGAACAGATTGTGGTGCTATTCGAAGTATTTTCGTGCATCCTCAAAAATGGAGGATGACGAAAAAAATTTTTGTCCAAACACTAATTAGTTGTGTATTAGTAGATGATATATATATGGGTCCATGATGCATTGTCGTTCAAAATCAAGAGGTTGGGATTGGACTTGTCAATCACTTGATAATTTTCCAAGCATGATCGGTATATATTCAAACCCCTTTTACTTGTAAAAGTACATCTTGGATCTGTCGATTATGTTACAGTTGGAGTCCCGCTCATGGTGATCTGGTTGAATTGGGAGAAGCCGTAGGTATTATTGCGGGTCAATCAATTGGGGAACCAGGGACTCAACTAACATTAAGAACTATTCATACTAGTGGAGTATTTACAGGCGGTACTACTGAACATGTGTGAGTTCCTTCTAGTGGAAAAATCAAATTCAATGAGGATTTGGTTCATCCCACACGTACCCATCATGGACATCCTACTTTTTATGTTCTATAGAAGTGTGTGTAACTATTAAGGGTCAGGATATTATACATAATGTGAATATGCCACCGAAAGGTTTGATTTTAGTTCAAAATGGTCAATATGTGGAATCAGAACAAGTGATTGCCGAGATCCTTGCGGGGGCATCCACTTTTCATTTTAAAGAGAGGGTCCGAAAACATATTTATTTTGAATCAAAGGGAGAAATGCAGTGGAGTACCCATGTCTACCATGCACCTGAATACCCATATGGTAATGTTCATTTCTTACCAAAAACAAATCATTTATGGATAGTAGCAAGAGGTCTATGTAGATCTAGTATAGTGTCTTTTTCATTCCACAAGGATCAAGATCAAATGAATTTTAATTCTTTTTCTGTCAAAGAAAAATATATTTCTGATCTCTCAATAACTAATTATTGAGTAAGACATAAATTGTTGGATACTTTTGGTAAAAAACAAGAAATTCTTGAACATGCAATACCCGATCGAATCATATCCAAGGGTTATTGGAATTTCATATATCCTTTTATTCTTTAACAGAATTCAGATTTCTTGGTGAAAAGATGAAGAAATAGATTCATCATCCCATTACAATATGATGAAGACCGAGAGAAAGAACTAATACCCTATTTTGGTATTTCGCTTGAAATACCCATAAATGGTATTTTATGTAGAAATAGTATTCTTGCTTATTTTGATGATTCAATATATAGAAGAAGCAGTTCAAGAATTACTAAATATGGGACTGTAGAGGTAGATTCAATTGTAAAAAAAGAGGATTTGCTTGAGTATCGAGGAACCAAAGAATTTAGTCTGAAATACAAAATACAAATCAAAGTAAATCAGTCTTTTTTCATTCTTGAAGAAGTGCATATCTCATCTAGATCTTTGTTGATAATGGTCCGGAACAATAGTCTCATTGGAGTAGATACACGACTCGCCTTAAATACAAGAAGTTGAGTAGGCGGATTAGTACGGGTGGAGAGAAAAAAAAGTATTGAACTAAAAATCTTTTCTAGAAATATCCATTTTCCTAGAGAGACAGATAAGATATCCAGGCATAGTGCCATTTTGATACCATGAAGAAGGGAAAAGAAAAATTTTAAGGATTCCAAAAAAAAAAAGGAAAAATTTGATCTATGTTCAACGAATCACACCCACTAAGAAAAAGTATTTTGTTTCAGTTCAGCCTGTAGTCACATATGAAATAGCTGATGGGATAAATTTAGCAACACTTTTCCCTCAGGACCTCTTAGAGGAAAAGAATAATGTCCAACTTAGGGTTGTAATTATATCCTTTATGGAAATGGCAAGTCAATTCGGAGAATTTCTCACACAAGTATTCAATTAGGTAGGACTTGCTTAGTATTAAATTGGGACAAGAACAAAATAGTTCCATAGAAGAGGTTTATCCTTCCTTTGTTGAGGTAAGGGCAAATGATCTGATTCGCGATTTCATAAGAATTGACCTAATCAATTCCACTATTTTGTATACCAGAAAAAGGAATGATACAACGGGTTCAGGGTTGATTCCCAATAATGGACTAAATTGCACCAATATCAATCCTTTTTCTTCCAAGTTGAAGATTCAATTACTTACCCAACATCAAGGAACTATCGATATGGGTACCTTGTTGAATCAAAATAAGGAATGTCAATCTTTTCTAATTTTTTCATCATCCAATTGTTCTCAAATTGGTCCATTCAATGGTTCAAAATATAACAATGTAACAAAAGAATCGGATGACATAATTCCAATTATGGATTTTCTGGGTTCCTTAGGTACTATTATACCTAAAATAGCAAATTTTTATTCATCTTACCATTTGATAACTCATAATCAGATTTTGTTAAAGAAATTTTAAATAGACTTTTCAAGTACTTGAAGTACTTCAATACTATTTAATAGAGTAAAATAGGAGGATTTATAGTCCTGATCCATGCAGTAACATCCTCTTGAATTCATTCCCTTTGAATTGGTGCTTTCTCCATCACAATTATTGTGAAGAGACATCTACAATAATTAGCCTTGGACATATTTTTTGTGAAAATGTATGTCTATTCAAATATGGACCAGACATAACAAAATCTGGTCAAATTCTAATTGTTCACATTGATTCCTTAGTTATAAGATCAGCTAAGGCCTATTTGGCCATTCTGGGAGCAACTATTCATGGACATTATGGGAAAACCCTTTATGAAGAAGATACATTAGTTACATTTAACGATGAAAAATTGAGATTTGGTGACATAACGTAGGGTCTTCCAAAAGTGGAACAAGTCTTAGAAGTGCATTCGGTTGATTCCATATCGATGAACCTAGAAAAGAGAGTTGGGAGTTGCAAAAATTTATACCAAGAATTCTCAGAAGACCTTGGGGATTCTTGATTGGGGCTGAGCTAACCATAGCTCAAAGTCATATTTCTTTGGTTAATAGGATTCAAAAGGTTTATCGATCCCGGGGGTACAAATTCATAATAGACATATAGAAATTATTGTACGTCAAGGCTCTTCTATTATCTTCTACTTAATTTATTTATATTTACTTCTACTTTTTGCTTTATTCTTTATTTCATTTTGATTTTATTTCCCTCTATTTTTATTCCCTTCCATCATTCCTTAAGTTCCATAGGATTGTTAATCCTGTAGAATCTGACCCATTTTCTCATCAAGCGAAGGGTATGAAATAAATCAGATTGATTTTTCGATCAAAAGTACCATGTGAAACCTTCAACTTTTTTCCTCTTCCTCTACCCTATTCCATAGGTACAACATTTGAATCAATAGAGAACCTTTTCTTCTGTATGAATTGATATTATTACATTCCAATTCCTTCCCGATACCTCCCAAGGAAAATCCCAAATTGGATCCAAAATTGACAGGTTGGTGTGAGCTTATCCATGCAGTTATGCACTCTTCAAATAGGAATCCATTTTCTGAAAGATCCTGGCTTTTGTGCTTTGGTGAGTCATCTGAGATCCTTTTGATGACCTATGTTGTGTTGAAGGGATATCTATATAATCTGATTGATTGCGTAAGACCCGCAATAACAATGAAACTGAGGGAAGCATATAGAGAAGACAGTTCTTTTCTATTATACTAGTATTAGTTAGTGATCCCGGCTCGATGAGTCCTTTCTTCCGTGATGAACTATTGGTACCAATTCATTTTATTTTGTCTTGTGGACTGAGGAGAAAGGGGGCTCAGTGGGAAGAGGGTTGTACCTTGACAGAAGCAAGGTGGTCAACCTACTTCAAATATACAACATGGATTATGGCAATGGAGTTGGACCCTCATGTTGATTCGAATGAATCAGTCTTTTGACAAAGGTCAATCTTTGCTCGATAGGCAAGAGAGGATAGCAAGTTACAAAAGTAGTTATCATTCATTGGTAGGAGATAGCCTTATGATAAAGATAAGGAACTCAACTTCAAGAGGGGGAGCAATACCAAATCACTTTCTCTAGAACAAGATATTGGATATTGCTCCTTCAATGATCCATATACATTAAGACAAAAGTCTTATTCATTTGTAGATGGGGCTTCAATAGCAGCTAGGTCTAGAGGGAAGTTGTGAGCATTACGTTCATGCATTACTTCCATACCAAGATTAGCACAATTTATAATATCAGCCCAAGTGTTAATGACACGGCCTTGACTATCAACTACAGATTGGTTGAAATTGAAACCATTTAAACTAAAAGCCATAGTACTAATACCCAAAGTAATAAACCCTTTGTACAGAAATGTGTTCTTTGCAAGAAAGAATTACTTCTACTAAAGAGGGATCTATAACTTTGATCCAAGAAGTTTATGTACTTGTAGACAATTTGACCGACCTAGCTACTGCCATGACATTTGCACATTTAGACGCTACTACCGTACTATCAAGAGGATTAGCTGCCAAGGGTATTTATCCAGCAGTAGATCCTTTAGATTCAATGTCAACTATGTTGCAGCCTTGAATTGTTGGCTAGGAACATTATGAAACTGCACAAAAAGTTAAGTAAACTTCCCAACATTACAAAGAACTTTAGGACATTATAGCCATCCTGGGGTTGGATGAATTATCCGAAGAGGATCAGGTAACTATAGCAAGAGTGTGAAAAATTGAGCATTTCTTATCACAACCCTTCTTCATGGCAGAAGTATTTACTGGTTCTCCGAGTAAATATGTTGGTCCCAAAGAAACAATTAGGGGGTCTCAACTCATCCTTTCCGGAGAATTAGATAGTCTTCCCAAATATGCCTTTTATTTTGTGGGTAACATCGATGAAGCTACCATGAAAGCTATCAACTTAGAAGTGGAGAGCAAGAAATGACCTTAAATCTTTGTGTATTGACTCCTAATCGAATTATTTTGGATTCATAAGTAAAAGAAATAATTTTATCTACTAATAGTGGGCAAATTAGCGTATTACCAAACCATGGTTCTATTGCCATGGTTGTGGATATAGGTCTTTTGAGAATATGCCTAACGACCAATGGTTAATGGTGGCTCTAATGGGCAATTTTGCTAGAATAGGTAATAATGAGATCACCATTTTATGAAATGATGCAGAGATGAGTACTGACATTGATCTGCAAGAAGCTCAACAAGCTCTTGAAATAGATGAAGTAACTTGAGTAGAGCTGAGGGTAAAAGACAAGCAATTGAGGCGAATCTAGCTCTTAGACAAGCTAGGACACAAGTAGAGGCTATCAATGTTATTTCCTCCTGGTCAACAAAATACATAAAAATCTTCAAAAGAATTATTACATTTTGATTCCACCAATTGAAAACAATCAAGTCTAATCTAATACAACGAAACCAAAAAAAAGAAGATGGGTAGAAAAACTTATTAGATACCATTGACTTTAGATACCATTTACTCCACTCTAGTATTTAATAAGTTCTACCTACTATTGGATTTGAACCAATGACTCCCATTGTATGAAAGCAATACACTAATCACTGAGTTAAGTAGGTCATTTATCACCACAAAAGACCCATCACTCCGAGGATTATAGATAGAATAGTATTTCTAAGCCATTCCAATTTGTTAAATAGTAAACCAATCACAAAGCTATCATACGATGTGGGATCATGGACTGTCCATCTTGACAAGAAATTATCCATATGTTAAGATATCTATGACAAGGGCAAGGGCTATAGCATAGTTAGGTAGAGCACCTCATTTACACATGTGCCAATGCTTTTCAAAAGAGGCCAATTATACAATGAATATAATTGATCTTATTGTGATGAAAAATCGATGTCTTCACTCCATAGATTTGAGGAACAAGAGAACAATAGCCTGACATATATTTTATTTGGTTTGATTCAGTCTGATTTAGATTTAGTGCAAATTTAAGTGCCAAATAGAAAACCTACCATTGATTTGATAATTGATAGGGTAAATACCCAATCCACATTCAATGCTAGGCATAATGAGTATAAGGACCTCAAAAACATCTCTTTTCCTCCTATGAACTTTAAGATGTATGAAGTCTCATATTTGACTCTTGCAGAGGAGCGATAGAAACTCCATTTAACTTAGGTCGATCTAGGCCGAAGGCAAACCTAATTCAAAGTAATCCTTCTTTGAGAGACTTTGGTATTGCTCCTAAATTAGAATTCAAATAATGAATATGAATCAGAGCAAGCGGAGCCATCTTATTATCTTTTTATCTTCCTGTGAAGAAAAAATATGGTGGACTAACTGATCTTTACATCAATTGATGAAAGAGCCCAATGCAACAAAATGCATGTTGGGTCTTTGAAATAGTTTGAATCATTTTGATAATATAATAATAAGTTTGGTCTATTTTACCGAGAAGGTCTATGGTTCGAATCCGTACAGCTCTAATAGATTATATTTTTGTATAAATATTCTATTTGAGTTTATAATAGTTTTCATCTTCTTATTTTATTTATGGACAGACTGATTGATCAGTCAATCTATAGAAAGGAAAGTATTACGTAGTTACGTATGTATATGGACAAGAAAAAAATAATCCACTCTAACGGATCCTATTGGTATTTGTCAAATTTGGCATAACCTAAAATGTCCATACTTATTTGTTTTTATTAATCCTCGTGGATTAATTTCTTTTCCTATCCACAATCAAAGAGTTACTGATACATTTGATTTTCTGGTATACTCAATCCTAGTCAATTTATGAGGTAAAAATCATGACATGATCCATCCTATCTAGAAACTCTAACCCAACCCAGCCAAATTTAATCCTAAGTCACATGGATTGAGACATATTCTTAGTCTTGTATTTGTAGAAGTCCATTGACTAATTGCTTTTTGTCAGAACCTCCATTGAATTGATTATTTCAGAGATAATGAATCGAGCCTAAATGTATCGGCCTCTCTTCAACTATATTCTATGCTATGAGTTGGATTGGGGATTTAATTTGTCGAATCATTCAGTAATGTGTGATTCTGTATATTTATTGATAATAGATATTCATTGTTCTTATAATCCTTATACCTTAATAATCCTTATATTATAATAATAAATAATATTATAGTTCTATTTATTAGTTTTTATTAGTTTATTAGTCTTTACTATTTCATTAGAAATGCTAAGCGGTACTCCATTGGATGAATCTTTAAACAAGATATGCCTACCGTACAACAAACAAACTCTAAGCTATGCAGTTTGATTCGATCAAAATCAATTCTTGTTTTGACTAAGAAATTCTATAGATGAATTGATGATTCCAATCTGGAATCAAATAATTCAACATATTCCAGATTAATAGGAGTACATTTATGTTTTTGCTTCACGAATATGATATTTTTTTGGACATTTCTGATAATATCAAGCATTATTCCTATCTTGGCATTTCTAATTTCTGGAGTTTTAACCCTGATTAATAAAGGACCAGAGAAGTTCTCTAGTTATGAATTGGGTATAGAACCTATGGGAGATGCTTGGTTACAATTTTGAATCTGCTATTACATGTTTGCTCTAGTTTTTGTTGTTTTTGATGTTGAAATGGTCTTTCTTTATCCATGGGCAATGAGTTTCGATGTATTGCCCATATCTGTATTTATAGAAGCTTTCATTTTTGTGTTTATCCTAATTATTGGGTTAGTTTATGCATGGCAAAAAGGAGCATTAGAATGGTTTTAGCTAAATATTCAGACAATCAAAATAAAAAAAAATTACAATTGAGATAGTTATGAATTTGATTGAGTTTTCGTTACTTGACCAAACAACCTACAATTCAGTTATTTCAACTACATCGAATGATCTTGCGATTTGGTCAAGACTCTCTAGTTTATGGCCACTTCTCTATTGTACTTGTTGTTGTTTCATTGAATTTGCTTCATTAATAGGCTTGCAATTTGATTTTGATCATTATGGATTAGTACCAAGATCAAGTCCTAGGCAAGCAGACCTAATTTTAATAGCCAACACAGTAACAATGAAAATGGCTCCTTCTTTAGTTAGATTATATGAGCAAATGCCTGAACCAAAATATGTTATTGCTATGGGAGCTTGTACTATTACAGGAGGAATGTTCAGTATTGATTCTTATAGTACTATTTAGGGAGTCGATAAGCTAATTCCTAGGATTTCTATTTGCCGGGCTGCCCCCCTAAACCAGAGGTAGTTATAGATGCTATAACAAAACTTCGTAAGAAGATATCTCGAGAACTCCCTGAAGATAGAACTATGCCTCAATGGGAAAATCGATGTTTTACTACTAATCACAAGTTTTATGTTCGACACAGTACTCATACTAGAAATTACGATCAAGGATTGTTCTATCAATCATCATATACTTCAGAAATACCTTCTGAAAGATTTTGCAAATCACAAAATTCAGTATCTTCCTACGAATTAGTGAATTAGGTAGGGTTTTCTTGTGCAGAATGAGAAAGAGCAAGTCAATCTTTCAAAATTTTCATTCTAAATTGAGAAATACTTGTACAAGTACAAATAAATGTGGGAGAAATCAAGAAGATGCAGGGTCATTTATCTGATTGGCTAGTCAAGCATGAGCTTGTTCATAGATCCTTGGGCTTTGACTATCAAGGAATAGAGACTTTACAAATAAAAACAGAGGATTGGGACTCCATTGCTGTTATTTCATATATATATGGTGATAATTATTTACATTCCCAGTGTGCCTATGATGTAGCACCAGGCAGATTTTCAGCTAGTGTATATCATCTTACGAGAATAGAATATAGTATAGATAAAGCAGAAGAGGTATGCATAAAAGTATTTGTATCTAGGAATAATCCTAGAATCCCATCTATTTTCTAGATTTGGAAAAGTGCGGATTTTCAAGAGCTGGAATCTTATGATATTTTAGGAATCTCTTATTATAATCATCCACGTCTTAAAGGTATCTTGATGCCAAAAAGTTGGATAGGCTGGCCCCTAGGTAAGGACTATATTACCCCCAATTTCTATAAAATACATGATGCTCATTGAATGATAAGAAACTTATGTTTACTTCTATGACATGACTCCAAACTTCATTTAAGTTAAATCAAGAATATTTTTATGTTTTCTTCTAAAAGAAATAGAGTAACTAGACTCCAATTCATATTATGGAAGGGCTAAACTAAAAAAAAAGGCTTTTGTAAGATATCTCATATGAGCAAAAACTATAAATAAGATGAATCAAAAAAGTTTCGCACCATAAACCTTGTATTGTGTACATCACTTAGTAAAGTAACATAAGTAGGAGTGAAGAAATAGAATAGAAATATGAAAAAAAAATGAAAAGGGATCGAATTTTATTTATACTGTGTCTAAAATGCATTTTGTCTATTGCTATCCTTCAACTCTTGTAGATTTTTGAAACTTTTTAGCCAACTTATTATTTTAGATATATATTTACCTTTTAAGTGAGAATTTGTATAAATATTGATGTGATATAGTATTGGGATGTTAGGAACCAGACTTGAACTGTTGACACAAGGATTTTTAGTCCTCTGTTCTACCAACTGAGCTATCCCGACCATTTTTTGCGCATCATTCTACTACAGTAGAGTATTTGTGTCTATGTCAATAACCAAAAAATATTTTTAAATCTTACTTAGTCCCTGAATCTTTTAGATCTTCCAAAAGTTTATTTATTTATTTTTTGGGGATAGAGGGACTTGAACCACCACGATTTCTTAAGTTGATGGATTTTCTTCTTGCTATAAATTTCATTGTTGTCAATATTGACATGTAGAATGGTATTCTCTCTTTATTCTCATCTAATTAATTCATTTTTCAAAAGATCTATCAAACTCTGGAATCAATGATTTGATCATTAAATATTCGATTCTTCCTTCAACTTCCAACTTTGGTTGGAATAGATTCCTAATGGACTTTGCATTTTTTTTCATATCATATATCTTCAATTCATTTCATATATAATGTCATATACATATATATCATATGTATATATGTAATGAAATCGGGTCATGATTAATCATTTGATATGTCAGTATGTGTATGTACATATGGGGTATATAGAGTTCCCCTTTTCATAATTTTGATGGAGGGAGTCCAACTACTAACATAACATAATCAATGCCATTCATTAAAACAACTTCCATTGAGTCTCTGCACCTATCCTTTTTTGATTTTTGATTCTAGTTTTTTTGATAAACCAAACCTTTCCAAATCTCAAATAAAGATTTGGCTCTGGATTTGCCCATTTTTAATTCTAGGGTTTCTTTGAATTTGGAAGTTAGCACTTAGTAGGTTTCCATACCAAGGCTCAATTCAATCAAGTCCGTAGCATCTACCAATTTTACCATATCCCCCTTTCTACTTCTTTGATTTATCTTGAAACTGTTGAATTCATTAGATAATGATTCTTATATTGTATTGGAAAAGTGTATACTGCTATTTTATTTTTTGCCACCCTTTATTCTTTCATCTTTAATGGATAAACTATATTTGTTTCAATATAATACTAAATAAGTACTTTATTGAACTATATAAAATAAGTACTTTATAAGTATAATTTGATTTAATAATATAATACTAAATGAAAAAAAATATAATATAATACTAAATCAAATTATACTTATAAAGTACTTATTAAATACTTATATTATAGTGATAGTTATTAGATAGTTAAAGTTAATTTACTAAATTAAAAAACTAAATGAATTTGAGTATTTTAGTATTCAATTATGAATTTATTAATAGCTAACTAAGATCAGGTACTTTATAGAATTCCTATTCATTTTTGTTATGCGAGCCCTCTTAGCTCAAAGGTTAGAGCATCGCATTTGTAATGTGATGGTCATCGGTTCGACTATGATAGCTGGCTTTTTCTCTATCTATTTTTTTCCATGATTGACAATCCCCCTTCTCCATTTCCCCAAATGTTGGGTCGCCAATCGGATCTATTATGTGGTGATAACTTGTAACTAGAAATCCAAAAATACAAAATGAAGGAATTAGATTTGCATAGAACAAATCTGAAGACGGAGTCTAAATTTCTTAGTACATACGTTATTTCCTATATATACAAAAAATCTGTATATTGATACAATTTATTCCATTCTACTTTATTTGATTTGTAGTATGTCAATAGTTGTTTGTAGTACTTCAATAAATCCATTTTAGCTTTACGTTGTTTCTTGTTTAGTTTAGTCTTTATTTAGATTTATTTTGTAATGTAATATGAAGAAATCAAATGTCAAAAAAAATAAAAAAAAGAGTCTTTTTTAATGTCTCATTACCAAGGACCTCATTTCAACATAATATGCCATCTGGGGGCTTTACCAACACTAACTAGTAAAAAGCCTAGATCTGGAAGTGATCTTAAAAACCAATCACATTCTGGAAAAAGATCACAATATCGTATTCATCTAGAAGAAAAACAAAAATTGTGTTTTCATTATGGTTTGATAGAAGGACAATTACTTAGATATGTACATATTGCTGGAAAAGCCAAAGGGTCAACAGGTCAAGTTTTATTACAACTACTTGAGATGTGTTTGGATAACATCCATTTTCAATTGGGTATGGGTTCGACTATTCCTGGAGCTAGGCAATTAGTTAATCATAGATGTATTTTAGTTAATAATCATATAGTGGATATACCAAGTTATCATTGTAAGCCCAGAGATATTATTACTACGAAGAATAAACAAAGATCGAAAGCTCTGATTCAAAATTCTAAGGAATCTCCCTCCCATGAAGAATTGCCAAATTTGACTATTGACTTATTCCAATACAAAGGATTAGTAAATCAAATAATAGATAGTAAATTGATCGGTTTGAAAATAAATGAGTTGTTAGTCATAGAATATTATTCCCATCAAACTTGAACCTAATGAAAATAACAAGGAAAGGTTCAAACAATTTTAGCCCCCCCACCCCGCACACACCTTGCGCTGAAGTAAAATTTTTATAAATAAATCTAAGAGTTTATTTTTCCCATTTATGTATTACAAATAAATCAAGGATTTTCATTTATCTTCACTCTTTCTAATATTTATATTTGTATTTTATATATTAAACAAAGTAATGTAATTAGGAATAGAGAATCTCTATGAAATAGAAATAAGAGTCTTAGTGTTTGAATAAGCATATCGATTCTTATTATATTTGATATATTGTAGTCGGTAACATTGGTGAATTAACATAAATAAACGGAAAGAGAGGGATTCGAACCCTTTGTAAACAAAAGCCTATATTGCAGTTCCAATGCTATGCCTTGAACCACTCGGCCATCTCTCCTACATAATGTAATCTTATTATTGACAAGAAATAGAAACTGAATAAATAGTGAGTCATTCATATTACAGTAATACAGGTACAACCGATCAATGGTACCATAAGAATAAAAAAATCTTTGTCTTGGTTATTCAACTTAGATGAAATAGTAATAGTTCTATTCAATAGTAATAATTTTGTTCATTGGTATACTATATAAATAATAAATAATTTGATAATTGGGATGAAATCCAATTTGATTTAAATATTTCATATCTCTCCTTAACAAAAGCATAATTTCAATTTATAATTTGAGTGAAGGGTTCACAATTTTTTTTGGAACTAAATTAGTCTATTTGTTTTTATGTTATCTTGTACTGTAGAATTCCTTTGTTTGTGGGATTAGTACCTCTCAGGGTAATGAGAAAAATTATAGAATAGATTGCTAATTAATTATGCCTAGATCTCGGATAAATGGAAATTTTATTGATAAGACCTCTTCAATTGTAGCCAATATCTTATTATGAATAATTTTGACAACTTCGGGAGAGAAAAAGTTATTCACTTATTATAGAGATGGTGTGATTTGATTCTTTTTTCTTATTTTTTTAGCCCTCTCAGTCTTACAAAAAGGGGTGTGGTTCAAGATGGAAAGAAACAAATTATTGAAATAAACCTACATTTGGTGAAGGTGAAGTTTGGAGATAGAATAATTCTCTCTCTCATGTATTCTAGGGAAATGCAGCCTCAAATGCTTCAATTGCCGATTTTAGTATTCAGCGAAAGGGTACCCATATAGGTTATGTATTTTAGGTCAATTCTACTTCACTAGTACCCATAAGCGGCAAAGGGAAAGAAGCACTACACTTAGGAATCAACAAGATGAAAATTTTGTTATAAATGATCCCTTTACTTATTGGTATTAGGACTAAGAAGAATGGTTAGGATAGCAAACATCCATCTCATTCGTACTTTGGATATCCATATAACCATCAAAAATCGTTAAAGTGACTAATTCCTGAAATAGGGGGCGTTGGGAACAAAGAAATTATTGGAATTACCATTTCTATATAGAACTAGATTAGTGTTAAGAAAGAAAAATACCAGCCCCTCCCAGTTCATAATATAATGAGAATAGTCAAATTTGGATTCCATGGATTACTTAGTACTATGCACTGAAGGGAGGAGCCATATGAAATGAAAATCTCATGTATGGTTCTAGAACGGAGATTTTTTGAATAGAATGAATGACTGTAATGGATGTCAACTCAATTCAAAGGAAATTATGCGAAAGCTTTACAAAATTATTATGAAGCTATGTGACCAAAAATTGATCCCTATGATCGAAGTTAAATACTCTATAACATAGGCCTTATACACACAAGTAATGGAGAACATACGAAGGCTTTGGAATATTATTTCTAGGCACTAGAATGAAATCCATTCTTATCGCAAGCTTTTAATAATATGGCCGTGATCTGTCATTACGTGTGGCTATCTCCACTATAGAAAGAAGGAAAAAAAGGATCAAATTGGCTAGTAAAGTAAATACTATAAAAAAGGCTTTCTACATATGCATCATCCAAAGAAACAATTTTTCTCAGCTATAGTAAGAAAAGAGACTTCACAAGAACCAAAATATGAAGAAATAGATATGCCTATATACTATGTTCTATGGGTAAAGGATCAAATTGATAGACAAAGCACCGTAAAGATCAATTAGTGAGCTATTGGATCAATACGGTTAAGAACTACTTACTTATACTTAATGAATGACTAAATATAAATATCGAAATGAATCCTATTAATTCTAATGAATTATTTTGTGATTTTTAATGTAATGTAATATAGTATAGTAATTAAGATATTATGTTCCACGGAAGTAGATACATATGGGCATTTACACATTCAGATATAAATATATTAGACTAGGTTAGGTTGCAAAAAATAGTTTTTTCATCACACTAGGAAAGGGTTATATGGGAAAAGGTTTTACAGGATTTTAAATTGTCCGTTAGGCACCTAATCGTTATGTCATAATAGATCTGAACACTTGCCCCGGATCGACTTGGATATCATAATTGCTCTAGTGAAAAACTAAATAGATGGATGGGAGATAGGAAAAAAAGAGACTTATCATAAATTAAATAAAATATCCATCTTTCAGAGGTTCACTAAAAATCTGACTATTGGCAGGTCTCTTTGTATGTGTTGTCTGGAAAGAAGAGGACTTAATGGTTATTCATTCGCTAGAACCAGAAGTAAAAATTGTTGTAGATAGGGATCTTATAAAAATGTCTTTCAAAGAATAAGCGTGATCCGGCCATTTCTCAAGAACAATAGCTAAGGGTCCAGATAGTATCACTTGGATCTAGAACCTACATGCTGATGCTCACGATTTTGATAGTCATACCAGTGATTTAGAGGAGATCTCTCAAAAATTATTTAGTGCTCATTTCGATCAACTCTCCATTATCTTTCTTTGGCTGAGTGGCATGTACTTCCACGGTGCCCATTTTTCCAATTATGAAGCATGGCTAAGTGATCCTACTCACATTGGACCCAGTGCATAGGTGGTTTGGCTAATAGTAGGTCAAGAAATATTGAATGTTGATGTAGGCTGGGGTTTTCAGGGAATACAAATAACCTCTGATTTTTTCAGATTTGGTGAGCATATGGAATAACTAGTGAATTACAACTCTATTGTACCGCAATTGGTGCATTGGTCTTTGCATCTTTAATGCTTTTGCTGGTTGGTTCCATTATCATAAAGCAGCACAAAAATTGGCTTGGTTCCAAAATGTAGAATCTATGTTGAATCACCACTTAGCAGGGTTACTAGGACTTAGGTCTCTTTCTTGGGCGGGACACCAAATCCATGTATCTTTACCTATTAACCAATTTCTCGATGCTGGAGTTGATCCTAAAGAGATACCACTTACTCATGAATTTATCTTGAATCAGAATCTTTTGATTCAACTTTATCCCAATTTTGTTGAGGGAGCAACCCCCTTTTTCACCTTGAATTGGTCAAAATACAGAGAATTTTTGAGTTTTCGTGGAGGATTAGATCCAATAATGGGAGGTCTATGGCTGAGCGATTGGCACATCATCATTTAGCAATTGCAATTCTTTTCTTGATCACCAGTCATATGTATAGGACCAACTAGGGTATTGGCCATGGCCTTAAAGACATTTTAGAATCCAATAAAGGTCCATTTATAGGCTAGGGTCATAAGGGCCTTTATGAAATCTTAACAACATCATGGCATGCTCAATTAGCTCTTAACCTAACTATATTAGGTTCTTCAACCATTGTTGTAGCTCACCATATGTATTCCATGCCCCCCTATCCATACTTAGCTATTGACTATGGTACACAACTTTCACTATTCACACATCATATGTGGATCGGCGGATTTCTCATAGTTGGGGCTGTTGCGCATGCAACTATTTTTATGGTAAGAGATTACGATCCAATTAGTCAATACAATGATCTATTAGATCGTGTCCTTAGGCACTATGATGCAATCATATCACATCTTAACTAGGCATGTATATTTTTAGGGTTTCATAGTTTTGGCATATATATTCATAACGATACCATGAGTACTTTAGGGCATCCCCAAGATATGTTTTCAGATAACGCTATACAACTCCAAGCCATCTTCGCTTAATGGGTACAAAACACCCATGCTTTAGCACCGGGTGTAACAGCTCCTAGTGCAACAATAAGTACCAGCTTAACTTGGGGAGGTGATGAATTAGTAGCAGTAGGTGGCAAAGTAGCTTTCTGACCTATTACATTAGGAATTACAGACATTTTGGTCCATCACATTCATGCATTTACGATCCATGTGACTGTATTGATACTACTAAAAGGCATTCTATTTGCTCGCAGTTCCCATTTGATACCTGATAAAGCAAATCATGGTTTTCATTTCCCTTGTGATGGGCCTAGAAGAGGAGGAAAATGTCAAGTATCTACATGGGATCATGTCTTCTTAGGTCTATTCTGGATGTACAATGCAATTTTGGTAGTCATTTTCCATTTTAGTTGGAAAATGCAGTCAAATGTTTGGGGCACTGTAAGTGATCAAGGAGTGGTAACCCATATCATAGGAGGAAACTTTGCAAAAAGTTCCATTACTATTAATGGGTGGTTACAGGATTTCTTATGGGCACAAGCATCTCAGCTAATTTAGTCTTATGGTTCTTCATTATCTGCATATGGTCTTTTTTTTCTTAGGTGCTCATTTTGTCTGGGCTTTCAGTTTAATGTTTCTATTTAGTGGCCATGGTTATTGGCAAGAACTCATTGAATCTATCATTTGGGCTCATAACAAATTAAAAGTTGCTCCTACTACTCAGCCTAGAGCCTTGAGCATTGTACAAGGATGCACTATAGGAGTAATCCATTACCTTTTCGGTGGAATTGCCACAACATGGGCATTCTTCTTAGCAAGAATTATTGCAGTAGGATAATGGCTAGAAGGATTTGAAAGGCATTATGGCATTAAGATTTCCAAGGTTTAGTCAAGGTTTAGCTCAGGACCCCACTACAGATCATATTTTGTTTGGTATTGCTACCGCACATGACTTCAAAAGTCATGATGATATTATTGAGGAATGTCTTTATCAAAACATTTTTGCTTCTCACTTTGGGAAGTTAGCAATAATCTTTCTGTGGATGTTCAGAAATCTGTTTCATGTATCTTGGCAAGGAAATTTGGAGTCATGGATACAGGACCTTTTACATGTAAGACCTATTGCTCATGCAATTTGGGATCCTCATTTTGGTCAACCCGCCGTAGAAGCCTTTACTCGAGGAGGTGCTATCGGCCCCGTGAATATTGCTTATTCTGGTCTTTATCAATGGTGGTATACAATTGGATTATGCACCAATAAAGATCTTTATACTAGAGCTCTTTTTCTATTATGTCTTTCTAGTATATCTTTAATAGCAGGTTGGTTACACCTACAACCAAAATGGAGACTAGCATTTCATGGTTTAAAAATGCCGAATCTCATCTCAATCATCATTTGTCAAGACTTTTTGGACTAAGTTCTTTGGCTTGGGTAGGACATTTAGTTCATGTCGCTATTCCTGGATCCAGGGGGGGAGTATGGCAGATGGAATAATTTCTTAAACATATTACCACATCCCCAAGAATTGGAACCACTTTTTATCGGTCAGTGGAATCATTATGCACAAAACCCTAATTCCAGCAGTCATTTATTTGGTACCTCCAAGGGGGTAGGAAATGCCATTCTAACCCTTCTTGGAGGATTCCATCCACAAATGCAAAGTTTATGGTTGATTGATATTGCACATCATCATTTAGCTATTACATTTCTTTTTCTCGTTACTGGTCATATGTATAGAGCTAACTTCGGGATTGGGCAGAGTATCAAAGATATTTTAGATGCACATATTCCCTCAGGGGGTCAATTAGGATGTGGGCATAAGGGCCTTTATGACACAATCAACAATTTGATTCATTTTCAATTAGGTCTTGCTCTAGCCTCTTTAGGGGTTATTACTTCTTTAGTAGCTCAACACATGTACTCTTTGCCTATTTATGCATTCATAGCACAAGACTTTACTACTCAAGATGCATTATATACTCATCACCAATACATCATAGGATTCATCATGATGGGAGCCATTGCTCAGGAGCTATATTCTTCATTAGAGAATATAATCTGGAACAAAATGAGGATAATTTATTAGCAAGAATATTAGACCATAAAGAAGCTATCATATCTCATTTAAGTTGGGTCAGCCTATCTTTGGGATTTCATACTTTGGGACTTTATGTTCATAATGACGTCATGCTCGCTTTTGGTACTTTGGAAAAACAAATCTTGATTGAACCCATATTTGCCCAATGGATACAATCTGCTCATGATAATACTTCATGTGGGTTCAATGCACTCTTATCTTCAACGAATGGCCCAACATTCAATGCGGGTCGAAACATATGGTTACCCGGCTGGTTGAATGCTATTAATGAGAATAGTAATTCACTCTTCTTAACAATAGGTCCTGGAGATTTCTTGGTCCGTCATGCTATTGCTCTAGGTTTGCACACAACTACATTGATTTTAGTAAAAGGTGCTTTAGATGCACGTGGTTCTAAGCTAATGCCAGATAAAAAGGATTTTGGTTATAGTTTTCCTTGCAACGGCCTAGGATGCGGTGGTACTTGTGATATTTCTCGTTGGGAGGCATTTTATTTGGAAGTTTTTTGGATGTTAAATACCATTGGATGGGTGACTTTTTATTGGCATTGGAAACACATCACATTATTATAGGGTAACCTTCCACAATTTAATGAATCCTCCACTTATTTGATGGGATGGTTAAGAGATTATCTATGTTTGAACTTTTCACAACTTATCAATGGATATAATCCTTTTGCTATGAATAGTTTATCCATGTGGGCATGGATGTTTTTATTTGGAGATCTTGTTTAGGCTACTGGATTTATGTTCTTAATTTCTTGGTCTGGATATTGGCAATAATTGATTGAAACTTTAGCATAGGCTCATGAATGCACACCTTTGGCTAATTTGATTTAGTGGAGAGATAAGCCAGTGGCTCTTTCCATTGTCCAAGCAAGATTGGTTGGATTAGCCCACCTTTTTGTAGGTTATATATTTACTCATGCAGCTTTCTTGATTGCCTCTACATCTGGAAAATTTGGTTAATTTAGTTTTTTTAATGTACTGTATCAGCAACAATCTCATTTCTTTCAATGGAGAGAGAGGGAGATCAACCTTCTTCTATTTTTTTTTACATGTAGGACCCAAACTCTATCATTGATAATAATAGGAACTAAACATTATGGCAAAAAAAAGTTTGATCCATAGGGGGAAGAAATGGCAGAAACTGGAACAAAAATATCATTTGATTCATCGATCATCAAAAAAATAAATAAGCAAAGTTCTATCGTTGAGTGAAAAATGGGAAATTCATAGCAGATTGCAATCCCCACCATGTAATAGTGCACTTATACATCTTCATTGACATTATTTTTTGACTGGAAGACCTAGAGGTAACTATCGAGACTTTGGGTTATCCAGACACGTACTTTGAGAAATGGTTCATGAATGTTTGTTACTGGGCACAATAAGATCAAGTTGGTAAATGTAAAAATAGCATTTCATATTTGTATAGATCTCTATGATCATAGATCATAGAGGGGCCCTCTTTACCATTCTGTATAAATGGACTATTCTATTTGTATAGATATGGTAGAGAGGCATATGTAATCTTTCTTCATCTATTAGTTCCTAGTTCTTTAGCACAGAGTAGAGCAGTTTGGTAGTTTGCAAGGCTCATAACCTTGAAGTCACAGGATCAAATCCTATCTCCACAACATTTTTTGTTTGGATGGGAGATAAAAAGGAGGAAGATAGAACTACGATACTATCATAGCCAACTATACCAAATGTTTTCTTAAATTGAAGTTTTATTAAGAAGTATATTACTTCACTATGGGTGGATAGCGGGGATTGAACCCGCATCTTCTCCTTGGCAAAGAGAAATTTTACCATTCACCATATCAGCATTTTCTTCCTTTCTGATACACATGCATGTCCACGCATATATGATATATCATATATGCATTTGGATCATATTTGTGTAAGGCCAGATACTCAGATACTTCATATTGAATCTTAATGTCTTTCACAATACTTTTTCAAAAAGGAGTGGCTTTTTTGGATCCAAAGAAATTCAAGAAATAAGAGAATTAAGGATAGCTACTAGAAAGACTAATCCAATCCATAATGATGTACCTGAAAATACAACATTTTTGTTACTTGACAACCCATCAGAAGAAGCAGATATAATGGGTACATTAATTAGTAAGATTGATGAGGTCACAATTAATGCAAAAACTGCTAATTGGAAAGCAATAGTCATTTTTGTAATCCTCCAAGTTACCAACAAATGAACTATAAACTATACCATTTCATTTGATCCCTCGCTTAGTAAAATCATGTAGGGATTTGACGTCGAATCAATTGATTCTTTAGAACTTATTACGATTTTTTTTTATTCGAGCATATGGTCAGGGAGAGTTTGGTATTTACTCCACAAACAAACATAGTGGATTATGTGTATATGTATACATGTATATATATAGTATATAGATAAATTCATAGAAATATAGATTTGCATCTAGGATGTTTCTATAGTATAGATAGTTAGTGTATCACCTCATATGGTTGTGTTCTATTTGTAGTAATAAAATACAGATTACCCATCGGAGAGATGGCTGAGTGGTTGATAGCTCTGGTCTTGAAAACCGGTATAGTTTTGAACAAAGAACAATCGGGGGTTTGAATCCCCCTCTCTCCTTTTGTTTTTGTTTGTTGAATAAATTTGTTTCTTTATTCGTTTGGTCTGGCCCACTATCATAAAAGGGAATGGCTAGGCTATCTCACTTAGCCAGGCTAGAACAGGAAAAGGTAGAATGAATATATATATATATAAGTATAAGAAAATCTTAGCTAAAAAATCTTAGCTAAGAGGGGTCATAGAAAGAGAAGGTTCCAAATCACGATCAATTCCTTTTTCAAATCCTGCTGTAGCTGCACGGGCCCTTCCTGCATGCCATAAATGACCCACAAATAGGAAGAATCCTAGAAGTCACAGATATTGATTGTATTGAGTGGGGTCTTCCTTTTATGCACATATCCCTGTAGAAAAGTAGAAAGTAGAAAACTATTGTCATTTTTCATTGAATATATTGAATAAAAAAAAGGAATTATGATATAGTGTGACCTGCTCCATATTTAGGTTGCCAAAATAAAACTACAATAAAAGGATACAATATGAAGATTGCTAGATAACTATATCGGATCGCCATACACCTACTAAATGCCATTCTATTCCTCAACTATATTCTAAACATTTTACTATGAAAAAAGAATCCATGAATTCTTTTTAAACATTAACCAATTATTTTGTCTTTATCGCATTCATCATCGTAAAACGTGAAAGTAGATTCAAATTTAACTTAAATTCTGAATCCATTTATTTTTTGCTACCCAATTTGATCATAATATCATACATAATAGGTAGAGATCAATTTTGATATTCTATACAAGACTCTATAAGTGTCAGTAAGGTAAGTGGCAGGGTTTTTTTCTAGGAATATTTTATCAACTCATTTCTATTTGTACCCGTCAAAAATATTCTTCATTCCTTCGTCTCCTCTCACTTGATATGTATGAATAAAAGACATGTATGGGGGTTGCCTAAAATTTTATGTTATTCAGTAAACAAAATATAGATTCCATCATTGGTAGATCGATTCATATAGTTCGATGAAAAGTAGGGGATTTTTTGATAAAGAGGAAATTTAAGATTAAAATGCTCTGAGATCAAAATGGGGAAATGTGTACAATGCCTAGATTTAATCAAAGCCAATTTGAGAGATTTTGTACGTTCATTAATCAGGGCTTGATGGAAGAACTTCATAAGTTTCCTAAAATTGAAGATAGAGATCAAGAAATTGAAATCCAATTATTTGTGGAAACATATCAATTGGTAGAACCCTTGATAAAAGAAAGAGATTCTATGTATGAATCACTCACATATTCTTCTGAATTATATGTACCCACGGGATTTATTTGGAGAGCCAGTAGAGCTATGCAAGAACAAACTATTTTTATTGGAACCATTCCTTTAATGAATTCGCTGGGAACCTCTATTATAAATGGAATATATAGAATTGTGATCAATCAAATATTGCAAAGTCCTAGTATTTACTATGATTCAAAATTAGACCATAACGGAATTTCTATTTATACTAGTACTATAATATTAGATTGGGTAGGAAGATTGGAATTCGAAATTGATAGAAAAGCGAGGATTTGGGCTCGTGTGCGTAGAAAACAAAAAATATCTATTCTAGTTCTATCATCAGCTATGGGTTCGAATATAAGAGAAATTCTAGATAATATTTGTTACCCTGAAATTTTCTTGTCTTTCTTGAATGATAAAGAAAAAAAAAGATTGGTTCAAAAGAAAGTGCTATTTTAGAGTTTTACCAACAATTTGCTTGTGTAGGTGGGGATCCAATATTTTCTAAGTCCTTATGTAAGAAATTACAAAAGAAAATTTTTCAACAAAGAAGTGAATTAGGAAGGATTGGTCAACGAAATATGAACCGAAAACTGAATCTTGATATACCTCAAAACAATACATTTTTGTTACCACGAGATGATTGGCTGCTATGGATCATTTGATTTGAAATGAAATTTGAAGTGAGTACGCTTGACGATATGAATCACTTGAAAAATAAACATATTCATTCTATAGTAGATTTATCATAGGATCAATTCGGATTGGCTCTTGTTCATTTAGAAAATGCGGTTTGAGGAACTATATGTGGATCAATCAGGCATAAATTGATACTGATTCCCCAAAATTTGGTAACTTCAACTTCATTAACAACCACTTATGAATCATTTTTCTGCTTACAACCTTTATTTCAAGTTTTGGATTAGACTAATCCATCGATCCAAATTGTTCATGGGTGGAGGTTGAGTTTTTTAGGCCCTGGGAGGTTGACAAGGCAAACTACTAGTTTTTGAATATGGGATATTCATCCTAGTCACTATGGACATATTTGTCCAATTGATACATCCGAAGGAATCAATGTTGGACTTATTGGATCCTTAGCTATTCATGTGAGGATTGGTCATTGGGGATCTATAGAGAGTCCTTTTTATGAAATATTTGAGAGATCAAAAAATGCACAGATGATTTATTTATCATCAAGTGGAGATGAATATTATATGGCAGCAGTAGGAAATTCTTTGGCCTTGAACCAAGGTATTCAAGAAGAACAAGTTGTTCTAGCCCAATATTGTCAAGAATTTCTAACCATCTCATGGGAACAGATTCATCTTAGAAGCATTTTTTCCCTTCCAATATTTTTCTATTGGAGCTTCTCTCATTCCTTTTATTGAGCATAATGATGTAAATCAAGCTTTAATGAGTTCTAATATGCAACGTCAAGCAATTCCACTTTCTTGATCTGAGAAGCGCATTGTTGGAATTGGACTAGAAGGCCAAACAGCTCTAGATTCTGGGGATTCAGCTATAGCCGAATGGGAGGGAAAGATTGGTTATATTGATACCCGCAAGATCATTTTCTCAAGTAATGGGGACACTATGAGCATTCCATTAGTTATGTATCAATGTTCTAACAAAAATACTTGTATGCATCAAAAACCTCAGGTTCTATAGGGTAAATGCATTAAAAAGGGATAAATTTTAGCAGACGGTATGGTTACAGTTGGTGGGGAACTCTATTTAGGAAAAAATGTACTAGTAGCTCATATGCCATTGGAAGGCTACAATTTTGAAGACGCAGTACTAATTAGTGAATGTCTGGTATGTGAAGATATTTATACTTCTTTTTACATTCGTAAATATGAAATTTAGACTCATGTGACAAGCCAGGCCCTGAAAGAATTACTAAGGAAATACCATATTTAGAGGCTCATTTACTCCACAATTTAGACAGAAATGGAATTGTGATGCTTGGATTGTGGATAGAAATAGGTGATATTTTAGTAGGTAAATTAATGACTCAGGTAGTGAACGAATCATCGTATGCCCCCGAAGATAGATTATTACAAGCCATACTTGGCATTCAGGTATCCACTGCAAAAAGAAACTTCTCTAAAACTACCTATTGGTGGAAGGAGTCGAGTTATTGATGTGAGATGGATTTAGAAAAAGGGTCATTCTAGTTATAATCCAGAGATGATTCATATATCTATTTTATAGAAACATGAAATCAAAGTAGGTGATAAAGTAGCTGGAAGACATGGGAATAAAGGTATCATTTCCAAAATTTTGCATAGACAAGATATGCCCTATTTGCAAGATGGAATGCCCATTGATATGGCTTTCAACCCATTAGGAGTACCTTCATAAATGAATGTGGGATAGATATTTGAATGTTCGCTTGGGTTAGCGGGGGACCTCCTAAATAGACATTATAGAATAGCACCTTTTGATGAGAGATATGAGAAAGAGGCTTCGAGAAAACTAGTCTTTCTGAATTATATTCAGCCAGTAAGCAAACAAAAAATCCATGGGTATTTGAACCTGAGTATCCAAGAAAAAGCAAAATATTGGATGGAAGAAGAGGAGATCCTTTTGAACAACCTATTCTAATAGGAAAACCCTATATCTTGAAATTAATCCATCAAGTTGATGATAAAATCCATGGACGTTCCAGTGGACATCAAGCACTTGTTACACAACAACCCCTTAGAGGAAGGGCCAAGCAAGGGGGACAACGAGTAGGAGAAATGGAAGTTTGGGCTCTAGATGGATTTGGTGTTGGTCATATTTTACAAGAGATACTTACTTATAAATTTGATCATATCAGAGCTCATCAAGAGGTACTTGGTACTACAATTATTGGAGGAATAGTACCTAACCCCAAGGATGCTCTAGAATATTTTCAATTGCCCGTTTGAGAATTATGATCTTTGTCACTGGAACTGAATCATTTCCTTGTATCTGAGAAGAACATTCATATTAATAGGAAGGAAGCTTGATCTGAATGAATATGAATTTCTATTCTATGATCAACTGGTATAAACATCAAGAACTTCGGATTGGACCAGTTTCTCCCCAACAAATAAAGGCTTGGGCCAACAAAATCCTACCTAATGGAGAGATGGTTAGCGAGGTGACAAAACCCTATACTTTTCATTACAAAACCAATAAACTAGAAAAAGATGGATTGTTTTGTGAAAGAATCTCTGGACCTATAAAAAGTGGAATTCGTGCTTGTGGAATTTATCGAGCGATCAGGGCTGAAAAAGAAGACCCAAAGTTCTTTGAACAATGTGGGGGTGGAGTTTGTTGATTCTCAGATATGAAGATATCAAATGGGATGCATCAAACTTGCATGTCCATTGACTCATGTGTGGTATTTGAAATGTCTTCCTAGTTATATCACAAATCCTTTAGATAAATCCCTTAAGGAAGTAGAAGGCCTACTATATTGTGATGTGTGATTTGATCAAAATTTGCATTTTATAGATTCAAACTGAGAAACTGTCATCCCATTCAATCTGATTGGGGTGCCCCTGCTCTGAAATGTGTCTTCGAAGGACTAACACGAAGCTCAAAATGTTGCGTGTATTCAATACTTCCAAAAAAAGGGAATTTATCCATGGTCGATTCCCTAACAGATAAATAGGAATGGAATTACTAATTTTACCTCGTGAAAAAAATATTTCATGGAATTAGCCATTCCATTTCTTTTAGAAATAGATTCTGTTCAAGCAAGTAACTATGGCATGGTTACAGAAGTTTATCTATCACATATATGCTTCAAGGGACTTAATGGCATAAGCACCATCGAGGTGAGTAGGGACCTAAAAGATCGAATGGGATGATATATAGACAAGTAAATCCCTTATGAGTCCCAAAGTATTAACTTTAAAAGTTTAAGTGGATTCTGCATTTGAAGGGAAGTAGACTACTCAATAATTTCACATTTCCTTTTTTCCCATAAATGAATTGTAAATTGAATTTAAGTAATTCAGAAAGTCAAAACAAGAATGAATTAATGAAAGATTAGTCCTCGCTAGGAACTTGAGTAAGGAGTAGCCTTTAGCCTTTGTAGGGTTTTATTAAACAAAATTTCACCCATCTTTCTTTTTCTTTATTTGCTATAACTACTTGAGCTGGATGAGAGGAAACCTTCTTTTTCTTTTGCTTGGCCCATATCTAAAAAATCAACTTTCTTCCGATTACAAGGTCCATTTGAATATGAAATCCAATCCTGGAAATACAACATTCCACTTTCTTTTACTACCCAAAGCTTCGAGACATTTCAAAATTGAGAAATTGTGATGGGAGCAAGTGCTATCAGAGAATAATTAGCAGATTTGGATTTGCAAATTATTATAGATAATTCATATGTAGAATGGAAGGAATTAGGAGACAAGGAGGCAATTGGAACTGGAAATGAATGGGAAGATAGAAAAATTCGAAGAAGAAAGGATTTTTTGGTTAAACATATGAAATTAGCTAAACATTTTATTCAAACAAATGTTGAACCAAAATGGATGATTTTGCACCTATTACTAGTTCTTTCTCTCGAGTTGAGACCAATCATTCAGATAGATGGAGGTAAACTAATGAGTTTGGATATTATTGAACTCTATAGAGGAGTTATCTATCGGAACAATACTCTTACCAATCTATTAGCAACAAGTAGATCCACCCCAGATGAATTAGTAATGTGTCAGGAGAAATTGGTACAAGAAGCAGTAGATACACTTCTTGATAATGGGATCCATGGACAACCGATGAAAGATGGTCATAATAAAGTTTACAAGTCATTTTTGGATGTAATTGAAGGCAAAGAGGGAAGATTTCATGAGACTCTACTTGGCAAACAGGTCGATTATTCGAGGTGTTCCGTCATTGTCGTGGGTCCTTCGCTTTCATTACATCAATGTCGATAACCTCACGAAATAGAAATAGAGCTTTTCCAAACATTTGTAATTCATAATTTAATCAGACAACATGTTGCTTCTAACATAGGGATTGCTAAAAGTCAAATTTGGGAAAAAGAACCCATTATATGGGAAATACTTCAAGAAGTTATGCAGGGACATCCTATATTGTTGAATAGAACACCGACCTTGCATAGATTGGGTATACAAGCCTTCCAACCCATTTTGGTGGAGGAGCGTGCTATTTGTTTACACCCATTAGTTTGTAGAGGCTTCAATGTAGACTTTGATGGGGATCAAATGGCTGTTCATGTACCTTTATCTTTGGAAGCTCAAGCGGAAGCTCCTTTACTTATGTTTTCTCATATGAATCTCTTGTCTCCAGCTATTGGAGATCCCATTTCCGTACCAACTCAAGATATGCTTATTGGACTCTATGTATTAATGATTGGGAATCATCGAGGTATTTGTGGAAATAGGTATAATACATATAATTGCAGAAATTCTCAAAACAAAATAGTTAACAATAATAAGGATAAGTATAAGTATATGAAAGCGACATATTGTTGTAGTTCCTATGATGCACTTGGAGCTTATCGGCAAAAATGAATCGATTCAGATAGTCCTTTGTGGCTCCGATGATGACTAGATCAATGTATCATTGGCTCAAGAGAAGTTCCTATCGAAATTCAATATGAATCTTTGGGTACTTATAAAGAGATTTATAGGAACTAACTGATCATATGAAGTGTAAAAAAAGAAATTTGTTGTATATACATTCGAACCACCATTTGTCATATTTTTTTTTATCGAGAAATGGAAGAAGTTGTACAGGGGTTTTCTCGGGCCTACTCATACGCTATCTAAACTAAGAAATTAGACTAGTTGATATCCGTGTTTGGGAATTCGGTTCTCTCCAATTTTGCCGGTATCAGAATTCCCAAATTTCTACATGAATTAAGATTAATGGAAGGAATTTTTCGAATCATTGACTTAGGTCCATTGTGGAATCCTATTAAGCATGATATGAGGGTATTTATGACAGAACGAGCAAATCTGGTCTTCCACAATAAAGTGATAGATGGAACTACTATGAAACAACTTATTAGCATATTAATAGATCATTTCAAAATGGCATATACATCACATATCCTGGATCAATTGAAGACTCTAGGTTTTCAGCAAGCCATTGCTATGTCTGTTTCATTAGGAATTGATTATCTTTCAACAATACTTTCTAAGGAAAGGTTAGTCCAAGACTCTGAACAACAAAGTTTTCTTTTGAAAAAATACTATCATTATGCGAACATACAGATAATAGAAAAATTACATCAATCCATTGAGATATGGTATGCTATAAGTGAATATTTGAGATAAAAAATGAATCCTAATTTTTGGATGATCGATCCTTCTAATCCAGTCCATTTAATGTCCTTTTTGGGAGCTCGAGGAAATGTATCTTAGGTACACCAATTGTTGGGTATGAGAGGATTAATGTCGGATCCTCAAGGATAAATGATTGATTTACCCATTCAAAGCAATCTACGTGAGGGGCTTTCTTTGACGGAATATATAATTTCTTGCTATGGAACCCACAAAGGCATTCTAGATGCTGCTTTATGAACATCAGATGCTGGATACCTCATAGTAGGCTTGTTGAAGTAGTTCAACACATTATTGTATATAGAACAGATTGTGGTACTATCCGAAGTATTTTCATGAGTCCTCAAAAAGGGAGGATGACGGAAAAAAGTTTTGTCCAAACACTAATTGGTCGTGTATTAGCAGATGATATAAATATGGGTCCACGGTGCATTGTCGTTCAAAATCAAGAGGTTGGGATTGGACTTGTGAATCATTTGATAATTTTCCAAGCATGACTAATATATATTCAAAACCCTTTTACTTGTAAAAGTACATCTTGGATCTGTCAATTATGTTACAGTTGGAGTCCCACTCATGGCGATTTGGTTGAATTGGGAGAAGCCATAGGTATTATTGTGGGTCAATCAATTGGGGAACCAGGGACTCAACTAACATTAAGAACTTTTCATACCGGTGGAGTATTTACAGGTGGTACTGCTGAACATATGCAAGTTCCCTCTAGTGGAAAAATCAAATTCAATGAGGATTTGGTTCATCCCGCATGTACTCATCATGGACATCCTTCTTTTTTATGTTCTATAGAAGTGTATGTAACTATTAAGGGTCAGGAAATTATGTATAATGTGAATATTCCACCAAAAGGTTTGATTTTAGTTCAAAATGGTCAATATGTGGAACCAGAACAAGTGATTTCCAAGATTCGTTCTGGGGCATCCACTTTTCATTTTAAAGAGAGGGTCCGAAAACATATTTATTTTGAATCAGAGGGAGAAATGCATTGGAGTACCCATGTCTACCATGCACCTGAATACCCATATGGTAATGTTCATTTATTACCAAAAACAAACATTTATGGATAGTAGCAAGAGGTCTATGTAGATCTAGTATAGTGTCTTTTTCATTCCACAAGGATCAAGATCAAATGAATTTTCATTCTTTTTTTGTCAAAGAAAAATATATTTCTGATCTCTCAATAACTAATTATCGAGTAAGACATAAATTGTTGGATACTTTTGGTAAAAAACAAGAAATTCTTGAACATTCAATACCTGATCGAATCATATCCAAGGGTCATTGGAATTTCATATATCCTTTTATTCTTCAAGAGAATTTAGATTTCTTGGTGAAAAGATGAAGAAATAGATTCATCATCCCATTACAATATGATCATGACCGAGAGAAAGAACTAATACCCTATTTTTGTATTTCGATTGAAATACCCATAAATGGTATTTTATGTAGAAATAGTATTCTTGCTTATTTCGATGATTCAGTATATAGAAGAAGTAGTTCAAGAATTACTAAATATGGGACTATAGAGGTAGATTCAATTGTAAAAAAAGAGGATTTGCTTGAGTATCGAGGAACCAAAGAATTTAGTCTGAAATACAAAATACAAATCAAAATAGATCAATCTTTTTTTCATTCTTGAAGAAGTGCATGTCTCACCTGGATCTTTGTTGATAATGGTCCAGAACAATAGTCTCATTGGAGTAGATACACGACTCGCCTTAAATGCAAGAAGTCGAGTAGGTGGATTAGTACGGGTGGAGAGAAAAAAAGTATTGAACTTAAAATCTTTTCTGGAAATATCCATTTTCCTAGAGAGACAGATAAGATGTCCAGGCACAGTGCCATTTTGATACCACCAAGAAGGGGAAAGAAAAATTATAAGGATTCCAAAAAAAAAAAGGGAAAATTGGATCTATGTTCAACGAATCACACCCACTAAGAAAAAGTATTTTGTTTCATTTCGGCCTGTAGTCACATATGAAATAGTTGATGGGATAAATTTAGCAACACTTTTCCCTCATGACCTCTTAGAGGAAAAGAATAATGTCCAACTTAGGGTTGTAAATTATATCCTTTATGGAAATGGCAAGTCAATTCGAAGAATTTCTCACACAAATATTCAATTAGGTAGGACTTGCTTAGTATTAAATTGGGACCAAGAACAAACTAGTTCCATAGAAGAGGTTTATCCTTCCTTTGTTGAGGTAAGGGCAAATGATCTGATTCGTGATTTCATAAGAATTGACTTAATCAAGTCCACTATTTTGTATACCAGAAAAAAAAGAATGATACGGCGGGTTCGGGGTTGATTCCCGATAATGGATTAAATTGCACCAATATCAATCCTTTTTCTTCCAAGTTGAAGATTCAATTACTTACCCAACATCAAGGAACTATCAATATGGGTACCTTGTTGAATCAAAATAAAGAATGTCAATCTTTTCTAATTTTGTCATCATCTAATTGTTCTCAAATTGGTCCATTCAATGGTTCAAAATATAACAATGTAACAAAAGAATCGCATGCCATAATTCCAATTATGGATTTTTTGGGTTCCTTAGGTACTATTGTACCTAAAATAGCAAATTTTTATTCATCTTACCATTTGATAACTCATAATCAGATCTTGTTAAAGAATTTTTTGCTACTTGAAAATTTTCATTTTAAATAGACTTTCCAAGTGCTTGAAGTACTTTAATACTATTTAATAGATGAAAATAGGAGGATTTGTAGTCCTAATCCATGCAGTAACATCCTCTCGAATCCATTCCCTTTGAATTGGTGCTTTCTCCATCACAATTATTGTGAAGAGACATCTACAATAATTAGCCTTGGACAATTTTTTTGTGAAAATATATGTCTATTCAAATACGGACCAGACATAACAAAATCTGGTCAAATTCTAATTGTTCACATTGATTCCTTAGTTATAAGATCAGCTAAGGCCTATTTGGACATTCTGGGAGCAACTGTTCATGGATATTATGGGAAAATCCTTTATGAAGGAGATACATTAGTTACATTTAACAATGAAAAATTGAGATCTGGTGACATAACACAGGGTCTTCCAAAAGTGGAACAAGTCATAGAAGTGCATTCGGTTGATTCCATATTGATGAACCTAGAAAAGAGAGTTGGAAGTTGGAACAAATGTATACAAGGAATTCTCAGAAGACCTTGGGGATTCTTGATTGGGGCTGAACTAACCATAGCTCAAAGTCATATCTCTTTGGTTAATAGGATTCAAAAGGTTTATCGATCCTAGGCGGTACAGATCCATAATAGACATGTAGAAATTATTGTACATCAAGTAACAACAAAAGTGTTGGTTTCAAAAGATGGAATGTCCAATATTTTTTCACCTGGAGAATTCATCGGATTATTGCGAGCGGAACATGCAGGATGTGCTTTGGATGAAGCAATTTGTTATCGGGCAATCTTATTGGGAATAATGAAGACATTTGTGAATACCCAAAGTTTCATATCCAAAGTGAGTTTTCAAGAAACTGCTTGGGTTTTAGCAAAAGCTGCTCTACGAAATCATATTGATTGGTTGAAAGGCCTAAAAGAGAATGTTGTTCTGGGGGGGATTATACCTGTTGGTACTGGATTTAAAAAATTAGTGCACCATTCAAGACAAGACAAAAATATTCACTCAAAAATCAAAAAGAATAATCTATTCTCATTAGAAATGAGAGATATTTTGTTACACCACAAAGAATTATTTTATTCTTTCCTCCCAAACAATTTACATGAGACATTAGAATAATCATTTATAGAATTTAATGATTCCTAAAAGGAGATTCACTTTTTTCTCCTTTAATTTATCTCTAATCTATTGATTTGGTAATAAAAAAATAAGTAATTAAAAGAAATTAATGGTTCGGACTGCGTATTATATTGATGGTCAATCCTCGATATAAGGTTCCCTTGGAATAATTATTATTATTTCTTTGTTCAGGGTATCTCATCTCTTTATAAAAAATAAAAACAAAGAGGGAACTGGAGGAAATGCCAAGAAGATATTGGAACATCAATTTGCCAGAGATGATGGAAGAAGGGTTTCATTTTGGTCATGGTACTAGGAAATGGAATTCTAGAATGGCCCCTTATATCTCTGCAAAGCATAAAGGTATTCATCTTACAAATCTTGCTAGAATTGCTCATTTTTTATTAGAAGCCTGTGATTTAGTTTTTGATGCAACAAGTAGAGGAAAAAGCTTTTTAATCATTGGTAACAAAAATAAAGCAGCGGATTCAGTAGCATTGGCTGCAATAAGGGCTCAGTGTCATTATGTTAATAAAAAATGGCTTCGTGGTATGTTAACAAATTGGTCTATGATAGAAATGAGACTTCATAAGTTCAAAGACTTAAGAGCAGACCAAAAGATGGGCAAACTCAACCGTCTCCCAAAAACAAAAAGAGATGCAGTGATGTTGAAGAGAAAATTAGTTACCTTGCAAACATATCTGGGTGGTATCAAGTATATGATGGGGTTGCCCAATATTGTAATCATCCTTGATCAGCAAGAAGAATATATGTCTCTTCAAGAATGTGTCATTTTAGGTATTCCGACAATTTGTTTAATCGATACAAATAGTAACCCAGATCTCACAGATATTTTGATCCCAGGCAACGATGATGTTATAGCTTCAATCTGATTAATTCTCAATAAATTAGTATCCACATTTTGTGAGGGTCATTCTAGCTATATAGGAAATCCTTGATTATTATTCAAAATAAAAAAATTGATTAATGATTAATTATTTGATTTGGGAATTCCATAGATTTATTAGATCGGTTACTATTACCTGAATTTTTCAAAAGAGATAAATAAGTAAAGTGCTGGGGATATTGATCTTATGTGATTGCCTGTAAATAGAAATATATGGATTAAAATGGGTGAAATCAGAAAAAGATGGTTGAATCAAAATAATTCTTTCTTTTTAAGTTTTATTTCTATCAGAGGACAATATGAATGTTATAGCATGTTCCATTAAAACACTCAAAGGGTTTTATGATATATTGGGTGTAGAAGTAGGCTGACATTTCTATTGGCAAATAGGGGGTTTGCAAATCTATGTCCAAGTACTTATCACTTCTTGGGTTGTAATTGCTATCTTATTATGTTCAATCATCATAGCTGTTTGGAATCTACAAACCATTCCAACCAACAATCAGAATTTCTTTGAATATATCCTTGAATTTATTCGAGACTTGAGAAAAACCCAAATCAGAGAAGAATATGGTCCTTGGGTTCCGTTTATTGGAACTATGTTCCTATTTATTTTTTGTTTCTAACTGGTCAGGTGCTCTTTTACCTTGGAAAGTCATATAGTTACCTCATGGGGAGTTAGCTGCCCCCATGAATGATATAAATACTACTATTGCTTTAGCTTTACCCATGTCAGTGGCATATTTTTATGCGGGTCTTACAAAAAAAAGGGTTGGGTTATTTCAGAAAATACATTCAACCAACCCCAATCCTTTTACCAATAAATATCCTAGAAGATTTCACAAAACCTTTATCTCTTAGTTTTCAACTTTTCGAGAATATATTAGCTGATGAATTAGTAGTTGTTGTTCTTGTTTCTTTAGTACCTTTATTAATTCCTATACCCGTCATGTTTCTTGGATTATTTACAAGTGGCATTCAAGCTCTTATTTTTGCAACCTTAGTCGCGGCTTATATAGGCGAATCCATGGAGGGTCATCATTAACTAGTCTTCAAACAAAATAGTCTTTTTTTTAGCTTATTTCAATTCATGTATGGTTCAAGAGAATCCACTCGGTTGGGGAACATAATAGATACAAATTTGTATGTATAGTATTCTATAGTATATATGACCCATAATCGTGGTAAGTCAAGTTACATTATAGAAGAAAGAAAGGTATATTTGATATTAGATATTCATTATATTATAGGGGATTATTCCTATATATTATTTATCTCTAGATAATATATTTTATATGCAAATTATAGTCCCCTCTATTTATAGAGATGTATTCCAATACAATTTTCTTCTCTTTCGTCTGTGACTATGCGTAGATTGAATGAAAAAATAGATGAACTCAGGAACAGAATAGAGTAGAAAATGAAGAATTGATAAAAGAATGGTTCCAAAGAAAGAAGTGCAATAACTAGAGCTGTGTGCATCATATGGATTTACAAAAAAATCTATCGAGGGTAGAAACTAAAAAAAAAAAGATATGGAAATAGTTCTGATAATTTAGTTGATTCGGTCATATTTTTATTGCAATTTAGAATTTTTAGTTACTTCAACCCGACAATGGATGTTAGTGAAAAAAATGTAATAATTCATTGGTTGATTGTATTATTAACCATTTCTTTTTTTTTTTTTTTTGGTGCGAGGAACTTACCATGAATCCATTGATTTCTATCGCTTTTGTTATTGCTGCTGGATTGGCTGTAGGGCTTGCTTCTATTGGACCTGGAGTTGGTCAAGGTACTACTGCAGGCCAAGCCATAGAAGGAATTACGTGGCAACTAGAAGCAAAGGTTAAAATACGAGGTACTTTATTGCTTAGTCTAGCTTTTATGGAAGCTTTAACAATTTATGGACTAGTCGTGGCATTGGAACTTTTATTTGTGAATCCTTTTGTTTAATGTAATCCTAGAAATGGGAAAAAGCACCTTTTTCATTAATTTCATTAACTCATACTTACCCTTTGTTTCATCAAATTATAGCAAGGCTTTACTCGTAGAATAGAAAATTATTTCTAGAATTTTTTATTTTTCTTGAGACAATACCCCTACCCTAGGTAGGACTGATTTGAAGATGGGGAATTCATAGATCTATTCACTTTCTTTCTTCTCATCCTTGGTACACTAGAAACTTTCACTTTTAGAGAACCTTTCAACAAAGAACAAGGGAGATATTTCACAATTGACATGAAATCTAAGACAATAATACTACTTTATTCAAAATTGGAAATTTCACTAAAAAATGAGAAAAAAATTAATGAAAGTTTAAAATAGAAAAATAACAAAAAAAGAAGAAAGAAATTGATTAAAAAAAAGACAAATGAGATTTTAGAAAAAGAATTTTGGTTCTTTCTTAGTCCTATCTATATTATATGAAGCATATGAACCTATTCTTTTGTTTCTTTTGAACACTGGCCATTCGCCGATAGTTTTGGGTTTAATACTGATATTTTAGCAACAAATATAATAAATCTAAGTATAGTGCTTGGTGTATTGATTTTTTTTGGAAATGGAGTGTGTTCGAGTTGTCTATTTCAAAAATAGGTTGGATCTAACCGACAATACTTTAATATACTAGATTTCTATTTCTTATTTTTTTATTGTATTTATAAATACAATGAAAAATAAGAAAGAAAGGTGGACAATCTCGACGAATTACTTATGAATAAATTTCATTCAGAAATTATATAATATAATATATGTAAGAACCATAGCATTTCGTGATTCATTGGTAAATCAACTTTGATTTTCTATCAACCAATAATGTGAAACCATTAACATGGTTAAAGCCAAACTGTTTGAAGTCCAGGCATAACATGGGTATTCTTTCTACCACTATCTTAGTGTTAGTACCAAAATGATTTTCATTTTAAAATGAATAGTTAGTAATTTATCCGATATACGACACTCATATCGATAAAACGATTTCAACTATTTACTAGTTACTATAAAAAATGTATTAGAAAAAAATAGGCACCTTGCCTTTTTTTATCCAATGCTGAATTGATGACCTACGTATAAAAAAATGAAGAATTTTTTGGATTTGCAGAAAGGACATAAACAAATTTAAATTATATTAAAATAAAATATTTTAATTTCAAATAACAAATAATATTTATTTCTAATATATTAAAATGAAATATCTATTATAGATATATATTTGTATTTTATATTTATTTGTATTTGAAAATTAAAAAAGAACAAATTAAATAAAGAAACAACTTCGCTGAAATTATAGATTTTTGTTTGGTCGGAAGAGTCCTTTTACTAGAATAGAACATTCTGGTCTTGTATCAATTTCGATGAAGAAAAGATGGGGCAGGCTCATTACATTAAATGATATGGAAATGTCTATATGTCTGTAAAATAAATAATTGAGTGTGAGAGCCAAATGAACCGAAAGATTCATGTTTGGTTCAGGAAGAGATCATGGAAGTCCTAAAATTATATTATATAGTAAGATAATCTACTTTCATTAAATGATTTATTAGATAATCGAAAATAGAGGATCTTGAGTACTATTCAAAATTTGGAAGAATTGTGTAAAAGGGCCATTGAGTAGCTTGAAAAAGCCCGAACTGGCTTACAGAAAGTGGAAATGGAAACAAATGAGTATCGAATTAATGGATACTCTGAGATAGAACAAGAAAAAGTAAATTTGATTAATGCTACTTGTGATAGTTTGGAATGATTAAAAAATTACAAAAAGGAAACCCTTCTTTTTGAACAACAAAGAGCAATTAATCAGGTACGACAAACGAGTTTTCCGGCAAGCCTTACACGGAGCTCTAGGAACTCTGAATAATTATTTGAATAGTGATTGACATTTCTGTATCATCAATGCTAATATTCATATCCTCGTAGTGATGGAAGAAATAACGATTAATCTTTCTACTTTTGCTTTAGTTGAAACTTTAGGTTTTTTTTTTGCCTCCAAAAAAGAATAAAGAGACACTAATGGTAACCCTTTAAGCTAATGAAATTAGTAATATTATCTGAGAACATATCGAACAATATAATAGAGAAGTAAAGATTGTGAATACCGGTACGGTACTTCAAGTAGGCGACGGTATTGCTCGTATTCATGGTCTTGATGAAGTCATGGTAGGTGAATTAGTAGAATTTGAAGAGGCCCTATCAATTAGTATTATGCAGAAGAAATCAATTATAGAAACTAATAGAATTATATCAGCTCTTCATAGACAAACTTGGGATTTGCCATCCCAAGTAAGATCAGTTCAGGATCATGGGATCCTTTTCTATCAGATAGGAAGGGCTGTTGTACAAAACGTACTTCTAAGTAATTGCCCCATAGATCCTATATCTATCTACATGAAGAAGAAATCACTTAAGGAAGGGGATTCTTATTTGTATGAATGGTACTTCGGACTTGGAACGAGCATAAAGAAATTAATGATACTTCTTTATCTTTTGAGTTATTCTGCTCGATCCGTCACTCAAGATCTTTGGTCTTCACCTAGACCCAATGAAAAAAATTGGATTACTTCTTATGGATTGAGAATGATTCTGATCTACTTCATGGCCTATTAGAAGTAGAAGGTGCTCTAGTGGGATCCTCACAGACAGAAAAAATATTACAGTCAGTTTGATAATGATCGAGTGACATTACTCAAACCAAGGAATCAGTTAGATATGATGCAAAATGGAACTTGTTCTATCGTTGGTCAGAGATTTCTATATGAAAAAATATGAATCAGAGTTTGAAGAAGGGGAAGGAGAAGGAGCCCTCGACCTGCAATAGATAAAGGAGGATTTATTCAATCACATAGTTTGGGCTCCTAGAATATGGCGCCCGTGTGGTAATCTATTTGATTGTATTGAAAGGTCCACTGAATTGGGATTTCCCTATTGGGAGGGTCATTTCACGGCAAGTAGATCATTTATCATAAAGAGGATGAGCTTCAAGAGAATGATTCGGAGTTCTTGCAGAGTGGAACCATGCAGTACTAGACATGAGATAGATCATCCAAAGAACAAGGCTTTTTTTGAATAAGCCAATTCATTTGGGACCCTGTAGATCCATTCCTTTTCCTATTCAAAGATTAGCCCTTTGTCTCTATGTTTTCACGTCGAGAATTCTTTGCAGATGAAGAGTTGTCAAAGGGGCTTATTACTTCCCAAACAAATCCTCCTACATCTATATTTAAATGTTGGTCCATCAAGAATACTCAAGGAAAACACTTCAAATTGTTGATTCATTGCCAGAGATGGTATAGAACCAATAGTTCATTATCTAATGGATCTTTCCATTCTAATACTCTATCCGAGAGTTATCAGTATTTATCAAATCTGTTCCTATCTAACAAATGCTATTGGATCAAATGACAAAGACATTGTTGAGAAAGAGATGGCTTCTCCTGGATGAAATGAAACATTTGATTCATGTAACAGAAGAAAGATTTCTTGTTTATTCCATATTTTGGACCTTAGCTCCATGGAACAATATGCTACTTACTGCTGAAACATGGAAGAACTGAAATCTTAGATCAAAATAGTATATATGGATGATATGAACTGCTTAAATAAGAATTCTTGAATGGTGAATAACCAGAGCCTCTTACTCACTACATCAAACAATTTCCATTAATGAAGCCATGTAAATCCATCAGAAAATAAAAAATACACATGTCCGATGAAATGGTTGTTGCTATCTGCTCCAATAACAAATCCTTAGTTTAACTGAATAACTAAAGAAAATAGATAAACCTTTCTTTTCATCTTAGGTCGATGGATCTTCTCAATTGGAATATCCCCATATGAATTATACACATTCTAGTTGACCAAGTCTAATTTGAATTTTCAAATTATTTTGTTCTGAAGCAAAGATATCCATGGAGGCCAGTTCATCCTATTCAGATATTCACAACCAAGAGGTACTGGATTCTCTTTTGAATAGATGGAGTTTTCTGAAAAAACCTGCTAATGGAGGAAGACCTCCTAGGGACAAGAGACATAGGGCTGAAGAGAGGGCCAAAAAAGGATCTTTCGTGTATAATCCTGCATAATCTTGAATGTTATTAGTTCTAGTACATAGACCAAATGATACAATGCAAGCAAAAGTTCCTAGATTCATGGAGATATAGAACACCATATAAGTTATCATGCTTGCATATCCATCATTTGAGTCTCCAAAAATTATTCCAATAATTACATATCCAATTTGACCAATGGATGAATATGCAATCATATGTTTCATGCTTGTTTGAGTAATAGCAATGAGATTCCCCAATATCATGCTAAGAATAGCTAGGATTTCTAGAAGAAGATGCCATTCATTTGATGAGAAATAAACAGGAATATCAAAAATTCCCATGGTTGAAGCTGAAGCAGCTACTTTCGAAGCAACAAAAAGAAAAGCAATGACTGGAGTGGGTGAGTCAGAGTCAAAAAGAGGATTACTCACTTCTTTCTCTCATTCAAAACCATGCATGAGACTTTCATCTCGCACGGCTCCTAAGTGATAAAAGAAAGAAGAACTCATCTTCTTTTTTTTTATTACCTTCCTCGCATATTTATAAGACCAAATCCATTTGATTTCAAAAAAGGATTACTAATCCTTAACTTTTCGAGGAATCCTTCATCAATGGTTGTGAATGATTGACTTTCTCAATCTTTTTGACCTTGGTTCCATAGGAGCAAGTGAAAAAGATTGAGAAATAGAACCATCTAATTTGATTCGTTCTCAATAGCCATGAGATGATCATCTTAGGGTGATCCTTTTGTCAATGGATGCTCCTATTACACTCGTAGTCTTTAAAGGATGAGAACTAACTATGTAGCATCTACATCGATAATTCAAGTATTGTATATGTCATTAGTCTGATCCTTTGTAGGAACTACCTGTAATAACGAACTTGCAAAATAATCTGTTTATCATAAAGAGATTCATTGTTCCTGACCCTACTTCACCTTAATTGTTATTTGAACAAAATGATCACAATAAACTTGTGGTAAAAGTTATGTCTTGGTCTGAGTGGGAATAGAATTTCTCTTCTGCATGTCTATGGAGTTTTGAAAAATCCAAACATCTTAGAGATAGATATAGAGGTAGGAATTTGTCAAATGAACCGCACTCCTTCGTATACGTCAGGAGTCCATTGATGAAAAGGGGTTGGGGAAAGCTTGAACCCAATTCCTATAGCGATGGATATAAGTGCAATTGAAATTCCTGGGGAGTTATACATTTGTGTGTTGATAAGACCATTCACTATTTCTTGAAGCTCGATCTCCCCCCCAGATGAACCATATATCCAAGAGAAACCATGAAGCAAAATAGAAGAGCTTGCCCCACCCATGAGTAAATATTTCATAGTAGCCTCATTAGACTATAGATCTCTCTTGGTATATCCAAATAATAGATAGGAACATAAACTGAAACATTTTGGAGCTACAAAGATAGTTATTAAATCATTAGCACCACATAAAAACATTCCTCCTAGAGTAGCTATTAATACAAATAAAAGAAATTCTATTATAGCCATTTCTGTACATTCAATGTACTCTACAGATAGAGGAATACATAGAGCTGAACATCGTAAAATAAGAAATTGAAAGATTTCATTGAAATTATTTGTTTGGAAATTTCCTAAAAAGCTAATTATAGGTTCTTCTCTTCATCAGAACAATAGGGCCGTTATGCTCATTACTAAACTTGTTGAAGAGATGAAATAGAACCATGGTCTATCTTTTTGATCAGAGGTTGAATCAATCATCAGAAGAAGAATCAAGCCAAAAAGTAGGATACATTCTGGGAAAATGAAACTTCCATGGAAGAGAAGCAAATGAAAGGCTTTCATAAAAATTCTCATAGAATTGAGAATGAAGTTTTCATTCTATACATGCTAGATCATGAATTAGTAACTACATCCAATCTCTAAAAAAGTCCCAATTGTTTTGAATATTCTATTTTTGGAATGGGATATTTATGGAATCCCCATAAATAAATAGGATCAAACCTTATTCCATGATATTTCCATAAGATTCCTCTTTCTTATTCTTAAGCAAACCCCTAAGAGGGCTTAGTTGATCCATAATTTATTTTCATCTTTCTTTTCCTTTTTATTTGTTTCATAATATACAATGCACTAGAACACCCTTGTTGATGATCCTTTACTCTGACAACATCTAGGGTTCCCCAAACAATGTGATGTCTCACACCCGGTAAATCTTTAACCCTTCCTCCTCTTACTAATGCTACAGAATGTTCTTGTAAATTATGGCCAATACCTAGTATATAAGCAGTGATTTCAAATCTAGAAGTTAATCATACTCTAGCAACTTTATGTAAGGCAGAGTTTGGTTTTTTGAAGGTGATAGTGGAAAAGTTGACACATCAATCACTCATTGAGTGAAGGGTATGAAATAAATCAGATTGATTTTTCAATCAAAAGTACTATGTGAAACCTTTGGCTTTTTTCCTCTTCCTCTATCCCTATTCCATAGGTATAGCATTTGAATCGATAGAGAACCTTTTCTTCTATATGAATTGATATTATTACATTCCAATTCCTTCCCAACACCTCCCAAGGAAAATCCCAAATTGGATCCAAAATTGACAAGTTGGTGTGAGCTTATCCATGCAGTTATGAACTCTTCAAATAGGAATCCATTTTCTGAAAGATCTTGCCTTTTGTGCTTAGGTGAGTCTTTTGAGATCCTTTCAATGACCTATATTGTGTTGAAGGGATATCTATATGATCCAATCGATTGCATAAGACCTGCGGTAACAACAGAATCAGGGGAAGTATACAGAAAAGACAGTTCTTTTCTATTATATTAGTATTAGTTAGTGATCCCGGCTCAGTTAGTCCTTTCTTCTATGATGAAATATTAGTACCAATCCTACATGTTATTTTGTCTCTGTGGACTGAGGAGAAAGGGGGCTCAGCAGGAAGAGGGTTGTACCTTAAGAGAAGCAAGGGGGTCAACCTGCTTCAAATATACAACATGGATTCTGGCAATGGAGTTGGACCCTCATGTTGATCCAAATGAATCAGCCTTTTAACAAAGGTCAA
>RXID01016029.1:92500-122808 GCA_005019695.1 Trichopus zeylanicus subsp. travancoricus
TTAGCAACACCTTAGGATGGCATAGCCTTAATGTTAATGGTAAGGTTCAAACAAGGAAAGGCTTACGATGGATACCTAGGCACCCAGAGATGAGGAAGGGCATAGCAAGTGATGAAATGCTTCGGGGAGTTGAAAATAAGCATAGATCTGGAGATTCTCGAATAGGTCAATCTTTCAAACTGCTGTCGAATCCATTTGCAAGAAAGAGATAACCTGGCAAACTAAAACATCTTGGTAGCCAGAGGAAAGGAAGCAAAAGTAATTCCCATAGTAGCAGTAAGTGAAATGGGAGCAGCCTAAACCATGAAAATGCGGTTGTGGGAGACCAATACAAGTGTCATGCTGCTACGTGAAGCGGTGGAGTACTGCACCCTAGATGGTGAGAGTCCAGTAGCTGAAAGCATCACTAGCTTACACTCTGACCTAAGTAGCATGGGGCACATGGAATCCCGTGTGAATCAGCAAGGACCACCTTGCAAGGCTAAATACTCCTGGGTGACCGATAGTGAAGTAGTACCATGAGGGAAAGGTGAAAAAAACTCCCATCAGGGACTGAAATAGAAAGAATATGAAACCCTGAGCTCCCAAGTAGTGGGAGGAGAATGTCATCTCTAACCATGTGCCTATTGAAGAATGAGTCGGCAACTCATAGGTAGTGGCTTGGTTAAGGGAACCCACCAGAGCCATAGCGAAAGTGAGTTTTCATAGGGCGATTATCACTGCTTATGGACCCAAACCTAGGTGAGCTATCAATGACCAGGATGAAGCTTGGGTGAAACTAAGTGGAGGTCCAAACCGACTGATGTTGAAGAATTAGTGGATGAGTTGTGGTTAGGGGTGAAATGCCACTGGAACCCAGAGCTAGCTGGTTCTCCCTGAAATGCACTGAGGTGCAACAGTTGACTGGACATCTAGGGGTAAAGAACTATTTCAGTGTGGGCCGTGAGAGCGGTACCAAATCGAGGCAAACTTTGAATATTAGATATGACCCCAAAATAATAGGAGCCAAGGTCAACCAGTGAGATGATGGGGGATAAGCTTCACCGTTGAGACGGAAACAGCTTGGATCACCAGCTAAGGCCCCTAAATGAATGCTCAGTGATAAAGGAGGTAGGGGTGCAGAGATAGCTAGGAGGTTTGCCTAAAAGCAGCCACCCTTGAAAAAATGCATAATAGCTCACTGATCGAGCACTCTTGCACCAAAGATGAATGGGGCTAAGCGATCTGCCAAAGTTGTGGGATGTAAAAATGCATCGGTAGGGGAGCATTCTGCCTTAGAGGGAAACACCCATGCAAGCAGGTGCGGATGAAGCAGAAGCGAGAATGTCGACAAGGGTTCCTCCACAAGGTTTGTCCATAGAGGGTGAGTTAGGGCCTAAGATCAAGCCAAAAGGCATAGTATATGGATAACAAGTGAATATTCCTGTACTACCCCTTGTTGGTCATGAGGGACGGAGGAGGCTAGGTTAGCTGAAAGATGGTTATTAATTCAAGGATGCAAGGTGACCTTGCTTTTTCAGGCTAAGAAGGGGTAGAGGAAATGCCTCCAGCCAATGTCCAAGTACTAGGCACTACGATGCTAAAGTAATTCATGCCATACTCCCAGTAAAAGCTTGAATGACCTTCAACAAAAGGGTACCTATACCCGAAACTGACACAGGTGTGTAGGTAGAGAATACCGAGGGGCACGAGACAACTCTCTCTAAGGAACTCGACAAAATAGCCTCGTAACTTCAGGAGAAGGGGTGCCTCTTCACAAAGGGGGTTGCAGTGACTAGCCCAGGCTACTGTTTACCAAAAACACAAGTCTCCACAAAGTCGTAAGACCATGTATGGGGGAAGGTCAAGGATGTTGGTGACCTGATGACAAGATAGCCCATGACCGAAGCCCCAGTGAATGGCAGCCGTAACTATACTGGTCCTAAGGTAGCAAAATTCCTTGTTAGGTAAGTTTCAACCCACACGAAAGGTGTAACGATCTGGGCACTATCTTAGAGAGAGGCTTGGTGAAATAGACATGTCTGTGAAGATGCGGACTACCTATGCCTGGATAGAAAGACCTTATGAAGCTTTACTATAACTTGGGATTGGCTTTTGTCCTTTCTAGTGCAGCTTAGGTGGAGGGCAAAGAAGGCCTCCTTCTGAGGGGGGCCTGAGCCATCAATGAGATACCACTCTAGAAGAGCTAGAATTCTAACCTTGTGTTTGGACCTACGGGCCAAGGGATAGTCTCAGGTAGATAGTTTATATGGGGCATAGGCCTCCCAAAGGGTAACCAAGACATGCAAAGGTTTCCTCGGGCCAGATAGAGATTGGCCCTCAAGTGCAAAGGCAAAAGGAAGCTTGACTGCAAGACCCACTCGTCGAGTAGGGACAAAAGTCGGCCTTAGTGATCCGATAGTGTCGAGTGGAAGGGCCGTCGCTCAATGAATAAAAGTTACTTTAGGGATAACAAGCTGATCTTCCCCAAGAGTTCACATCGATAAGAAGGTTTGGCACCTCGATGTCGGCTCTTTGCCACCTGGGGCTGTAGTATGTTCTAAGGGTTGGGCTATGCACCCATTAAAGCGGTACATGAGATGGGTTCAGAATGTCGAGAGATAGTTCGATCCATATCTGGTGTAGGCATAAGAGCATTGAGAGGACCTTTCCCTAGTATGAGAGGACCAGGTAGGACGCACATCTGGTGTACCAATTATCATGCCCACGGTAAATGCTGGGTAGCCAAGTGCAGAGTGGATAACTGCTGAAAGCATCTAAGTAGTAAGCCCATCCCAAGATGAGTGCTCTCCTATTCTGACTTCCCTAGAGTCTCCAGTAGCACAGTCGAGATAGTGATGGGTTCTCTGCCCATGTGGGGATGGAGTGACAGAAGTATTGAAAATCCAAGATAAGGTCACGGCGAGACGAGCCGTTTATCATTATGATAGGTGTCAAGTGGAAGTGCAGTGATGTATGCAGCTGAGACATCCTAACAGACCGAGAGATTTGAACATTGTTCCTACATGACCTGATCAATTCGATCAGGCACTCTCCATCCATTTTCATTGTTCAACTATTTGACAACATGAAAAAACCAAAAAAAAGTTCCACCCTTCTTTATTTATTCAAGGGATGGAAGGGCAGAGGCCTTTGGTGTCCCTTCTAGTCAAGAAGTCAAGAATTGGGGCCTTACAATCACTAGCCAATATGCTTTTCTCTCATCCTTTCTTCGTTCATGATTCGATATTCTGGTATCCTAGGTGTAGAGGAACCACACTAATCCATCCAGAACTTGGTTGTTAAACTCTACTGTGGTGAATGATACTGTGGGGGAGGTCCTGCGAAAAAATAGCTCGACACCAGAATGATAATGATAAAAAGCTTTACACCTCTTATTTTACTTTTTAAATAGGAAAAAGATCAAAATAAAAAATGCAAAGGTCATCTTATTCAAAACCCAAATTATGACATCTCTTCTCTCCCACTTCACACCTCGGAACGCACTATTCTTATAGTCTTTTATAGAGAGAAAGGTGCTTTCACATCTTCTTAACTCAAAATAGCTGAGGAGAGGAAAGGTTCCTTTTTGAGGGTACTCCTAGGAATAGATCTAGTGGAGATGGGCATGGGGCCTGTAGCTCAGAGGATTAGAGCACATGGCTATGAACCATGATGTCGGGGGTTCGAATCCCTCCTTTCCCATAACCGACCCAAAAAGGAAGGACCTTTCCTTTACCTCTAGTGGTAGGAACATCATGATTGGGATAGCAGATACAAAGCTATCAAACTATGGGTCTTTTGTCGAAATGGGTAGAGCAAGTACAAGTATACAAGTATTAGTAGCATAGCTAAAATGCGTTCCTTGTCATTGTCATTAATATGTTTGCTCGAGGTAATTGTGGCCTATAAGGAGAATCGATGACTACATCTTTGATGCACTGCTAGCACATCATCTGAGAATTCTTAATTGGCTATTTACAAAGGATTATCCTGGATCTACACCAAGGATGGTGATTCTCAAATATTGTAAGAATGGGATACAATGAGATAGAATGCAATAGAAACAAAGACAAGGAATGGGTTACCTACTCCTAATGGTCGAAGCGAGCCCTTTATTTATTTATTTCATTCAATTCTTCATTCTTGAATTAGGAATTAATCAAATCTCCCCAAGTAGAGCCAACTGCTCTACCATTGAGCTACTGAGGAACAATGAGAGATTCGACCTCATAGAGTTCAACTCCCATTCTCAACCCATGAACAATATAAGTCCAAAGCTCCCTTCGTAACTCTCAAAACTTCTTCGTAGAGGCTCCGTTCCATGCCTCATTTCATAGGGAACCTCAAAGTGCCTCTATTTCATTATATTCCATCTATATCCCAATTCCATTCATTTAATATCCCTTTGGTGTTAGTGACATAAGAGATGAGATGTCATTCAATCGAAGAAGATGGTATCATTGACATAAGAGATGTCATTTATAGTCCCTATATATAGAAAGTTAAGAAATCATCATATAATAATCGAGAAATTGCAATAGAAAAGAAAAAGGGGGAGGTTTGTGATGATTTTGAAATCTTTTCCACTAGGCAATCTATTATCCTTATGCATGAAGATAATAAATTCAGTCATTGGGGTTGGACTCTATTATGGATTTCTGACCACATTCTCCATAGGGCCCTTTTATCTCTTCCTTCTGTGAGCTTGGGTTATGGAAGAAGGAACTGAGAAGGAGGTATCAGCAACAACAGGTTTTATTACGGGACAGCTCATGATGTTCATATCAGTCTATTATACGCCTTTGCATCTAGCATTGGGTAGACCTCATACAATAACTGTCCTAGTCCTACCATATCTTTTATTTCAGCATTCAATGAGTATTCCTAAATAATCTAATTTTTCAATTATTCAACCATTTCATTTTACCAAGTTCAACGTTAGCCAGATTAGTCAACATTTATATGTTTCAATGCAACAACAAGATGTTATTTGTAACAAGTAGTTTTCTTGGTTGGTTAATTGGTCACATTTTATTCATGAAAATGGTTGGATTGGTATTATTCTAGATATGGAAAAATCATTCTATTCGACCTAATAAGTACCTTGTGTTAGAATTGAGAAAGTCTATGGCTTGAATCTTTAGTATTCTCTTATTTATCAACTGTGTCTACTATTTAGGTAGAATTTCATTGCCTATTGTCACTAAGAAACTGAAAGAAAACTCAGAAATGGAAGAAGAGGGAGAAAGTGAGGAAGAAAACAATGTAGAAACAACTTCTGAAATGAGGGAGACTAAACAAGAACAAGAGGGATCCACTGAACGAGACCCGTCCTTTTCTTCAGAAGAAAAGAAGGATTTGGACAAAATAGATGAAATAGAAGAGATCCAAGCAAATGGAAAGGAAAAATCAAAGGATGAATTCTACTTTCACTTTAAAGAGACATGCTATAAAGATAGCCTAGTTTACAAAGATTCTTATCTTGATACCCATCAAGATAATTGGCAATTGGGAAGACTTAAAGAAGATAAAAAAAGAAAAAACTTATGTAATATATAAAAAATCTCTTGTGAATTTTCTTTTCGATTATAAACGATGGAATCATCCATTGCGATATATAAAAAATGATCGATTTGAAAATGCTGTACGAAATGAAATCTCATAATATTTTTTTTATACATGTCCAAGTGATGGAAAAAAAAATCTTTTACATACCCACCCAATTTATCGATTTTTTCAGAAATGTTGGAACAGAAAATTTTTTTGTACACAATAGAAAAACTATCACATGAAGACCTGTATAATCATTGGGTTTATATCAATGAATAAAAAAAGTACAACTTGAGTAATGAATTACTAAGTAGAATAAAAGTTCTAGAAAACTCTTTTCTAGATATGCTCAAAAAAAGAACCAGATTGTACAATGATGAAAATGAACAAAAATGCTTGCACAAAGCATATGATCCTCTTTTGAATGGACCATATCGTGAGATAATTAAAAAAAATTACATTCACATGCAATCAAAAATGATTTCCTATTTTCTACAAAAGAAAAATTTTCCATAGAAACTTGGAGCTAAATACAAATACAAAAAATACAAGAAATACAAAATAAGATATATACAAGAATAAATAAGATGATATTCATCCACCCCCTATATATTTGATTCCTTCCCCTATAAAGAAACTAAAAAGACCAATTCCATTTGTAATTCCCTCAATTATATGTCTATCAAAAAATTGAGTTAATTTTGCCACTCCTCTTATCCCCATTGTAAAGATCTTAGTATAAATGATATATCTATGTAACCATGATTATATGACCAATTGTATATCACATTTTTTATTTGATCCAAAAGAATTCTCTTAAGGCCTATTTGTACAAATGAATTGATTAAGTCCAAATTTTGTAAAGATGAATAAACAGACCCATAGAAAAAAAAAAGCTATGAATAGTCTAAAAAAAGCTATAGTTGCTGAAAAAAATTACATTTATGAAAAATTCATACCTATTCGGAAAATGATTTGAATTTGAGTGGAAAGGGTTTGTTGAGGTTGATATAGTTAACCATTTCGATAATATATCAAAATATATTACTCCTATATCAAAACGAACTCCTATTAATCCAATAAACAAAATAAATAGTACCAATACAAATAGAGGAAATAGCATAGTATTGTCCGATTCATGAGGATACGTGTAAGTGTATTTAGTTCGTAAATAAGTACAAAAGTATTGCATCCAATTTATTACATTATCATATATTTTATATATACCCTTTGAAAAAAAGAATACCTTATTAGTATTAGTTGTAGTTGAGAAAAATAAATTCGGATTGTCTATTTTGGGTACCTATTTTCCCCATATACATATAGATATTGAATGACTTTTAGTACTACTATAATTTTGAACATGAACAAGCAAATATCCATCAAACGTAAGTAAATACACATGAAATATATAAAATGCAGTTAAACCTACTATCAAATAGGCTATTATTGAGAAAATTGGTGAATACAACCAACTATCAGAAAGAATTTCATCTTTAGACCAAAAACAAACAAGAGGTGAAATACCACAAAGAGAAAGTGTACTTAATAAAAACATAGTTCTTGTAACTGGAACATATTTTGTTAAACCACCCATAAGAACCATATTCTGACTTTTATTTGGTGAATATCCAACAACAGGTTCCATTGAATGAATAATAGATCCAAATCCCAAAAATAATAAAGCTTTAGAATAAGCATGAGTGATCAAATGGAATAAAGTAGCTTGATAAGAACCTATACCTAGAGCTAACATAATATAACCCAATTGAGACATTATGGAATAGGCTAAACTTCTTTTAATGTCTCCTTGAGCAAGAGCCAAAGTAGCTCCTAATAGTAGTGTTATCATACCTATTAAAGAAATAAGATTCATTATGGAAGGTATAAATATGAAAAAGGAGCGCTACAAGGAAAATTCCTGCTACTACCATAGTAGCAGCATGAATAAGAGGTGAAATGGGAGTAGATCCCTCCATAGCATCGGGTAACCATACGTGAAGAGGAAATTGTGCAGATTTTGCAACTGCACCAATCAATAATAAAAAGGCACACAAACTAGTAAATAAAAGATTGACCTCACTATTATAGATCGAGTTATTAACTATTTCAAACAAATCCCGAAATTCTAAACTACCAGTTATCCAATAAAAATCTAAGATTCCTAATAATAAACCAAAATCCCCTACATGATTAATTACAAAAGCTTTTTGAAAAACACTTGCAGCAATAGGTCGTGTGAACCAAAAACCTATTAAGAAATACGAACACATTCCTACAAATTCCCAAAAAATATGAATTTGTATCAAATTGGAACTAGTAACTAATCCCAACATGGAAGTATTAAAAAAACTTATATAAGCAAAAAATCTTAAATATCCTTGATCATGAGACATATAAATGTCACTATACATAAGAACCATGATTCCAACCGTAGCAATTAGTATTGACATAACATAAGTAAGTGGATCGATCAAGTATCCGAACTCTAACAAAAAACCATTATTGATAATCCAAGAACATAGGTATTGATAGATAAAACTTCCATTTATCTGTTGAATAGCCAGATTGACCGAAAACCCCATAACTATACTTTGCAGTAAAACACTAACAAAAGTCCACATACGATGACTATTCTTTGTTACTGTCGGAGCAAGAAAAAGTTTAAATCCTATTGACAAAGTAACTGGAAGTGGAAGAAAGGGTATTATCCATGCATATTGATATATATGTTCCATAAAAAACTAAATTCCAATTTTTCTCTAATTTAATGAATTTAGTTTAGTTGTTTCTAGTCCACCAATTCTATCCTTTCTAAAAGTAACAATAAACAAAATTTCATTTTTTAATTGATTCGAATATAGATCATATTGCTAATTAATTATTTAATCTAATTAATTAGCAATATGATCTATATTCGAATCAAATATTGTTTTGGTGCAACTTAATCAATTAATTGATAATTGATCAAGTTCGGGGTAAGGTGGCTATAATTTTAATTTAAATTAGAACTACAAAACCTGATAAGATAACCTTAGTTATTTTTTATTTCAGTTCTATATGAAGTATCATAGGATTGGGGATTTCCAATAAACAAAAGTTTTTCTTATTTGGTTGGAATCTAATTAATTAATTTGATAAACTAATTAATCAATTACACAATGAGTTAGATTTCAAATAAATTAACTAGAATAATTAGATCTTTTTTTTATTTAGTATTAACCAGTGTTAATATGTTAATGCCATATGTTATGCGATGGACATGTATTATATATTTTATTTATATATCAATTTCTATATAATTTATATAGGATTTTCTCTATTGATTTTATTATATATATATATATGTTGTATATTAGAAACAAAAAAAAATTCTGAGAAAAGAAAATGAAAAAAAAGTTAAATAAAAAAAATCTTATTTGTGTTTGTGCAACGTAATAAGTTAAAAAGAAAGAACAATCTTTTTTAAACAATACATGTCTTCCACATAGAATAATAAAAATAGTAATTTAAATGGCGGTCCCCCAAAAACATATTTGTAGAAGTATTTGGAGGAAAATGACATATTTAGCTGCAGGAAAAGTTTTTTCTTTTGTTAAATCGGTTTCTATGAGATATTCTAAAAGTTTTTTGGTACAATGAAGAAGAAGAAAAAAAATTGGACTAATCTGAATCCATACGGTGCGAAAAAAATATCATTTTTTTAAGATTAATGATTCGTATTAATTATTGTATTGAACTCCTCAATATAAGTTAGAACTAACTGTTATGGTATGTAGAATACCAATTCTTCTATCTATTCTCTAGTGGGTTTTATTTTCATTTTCCATTTTTTCTTTTTCATTACGATATATAGATTTAACTCATGATGAGATGTTGTTTTTTCCTATCAATTGTACTTTTCACAATTTATTTGATTCTTCTATTACGAAAAGTACAATTGTGATAGAGATTGAAATTATTTTGTTATATTCTTAGCCCCAAAACCTAATTGATTAGGTAAATATCTTACCATAAATTGTAAATTATTTACACAACAAGGAATATTAATACTTAATTAAATTAAGGTATTAAAATTGTTAAAAAAAATTGGATTTAGTGATGAAATTGTGATACATATGAAATACTAAACTAGTTTTATTTGATTTTGTTCATTGCTAAAATCCATCTTTTTGGATCGATGAAAGAAACCAAGAATAAATCATCAAAAAAAGATGGAAAAAGGAGAATTCCATTCTTATTCTTAGTTCTATATCTCATATAAAAACAAAATTCTTGTTTCCTAAACAAGATTGAATTGCCGAATGTCGATGATTTGACATGAATTTACTATTATTATTTCAAGTAAGCCACCATGGTGGAATTGGTAGACACGCTGCTCTTAAGAAGTAGTACTAGAGCATCTCGGTTCAAGTTCGAGTGGTGGCACCCCTGCCCCCTCAAAAAAAAAATGGTAGAATGGATACATTATAGAATGTATTCAATTCCCGATTTATATTTTTCAATGGGACCCCCCTTTTATGATATTTGTAACTTTAGAACAAATATTAACTCATATCTATTTTTTTTTTCATTTTGATTATGATTATGATTCATTTGATGACCTTTTTAATCCACAAAATTCCAGGATTACGTGATTCCTTTGAAAAGGGGATAATAGCTACTTTTTTTCTATAACAGGATTATTAATTACTCAGTGGATTTATTCCAGATATTTCAGATATTTCTTGTTAAGTAATTAATACGAGTCATTAGTCATCCTTTCATGGAGTTTCTCCATTATTCATATGATTCCATATCTTAGGAATCGCAAAAATAATTTAAGCACAATAACTGCACCAAGAGCCATTTTTATTCAAGGATTCACCACATCGGATCTTTCAACTGAAATGCATCAATATGCAATATTAATGCCTGTCCTACAATCCCAATGGTTAATGATGCACGTAAGTATGATGTTATTGAGCTATGCAACTCTTTTATGTGGATCATTATTATCAGTTGCTCTTTTAGTCATTACATTTCGAAAAAGCATCGATATTTTTCGTAAAAGGAAAATTTTCTTAATATTAATTAAATAATTTTTCTTTAGTAAGACTGAATATTTGAATAGAAAAAGAAGTGTTTTTCAATTGAAAAACACTTCTTTTCTTTCATTTCAAAATTATTACAAATATCAATTGACTCAACGTTTGGATTATTGGGCCTATCGCATCATTAGTTTAGGGTTCATCTTTTTAACCATGGGCATACTTTCTAGAGTAGTGTGGGTTAATAAGATATGGGGATCTTATTGGAATTGGGACCCCAAAGAAACTTGGTCATTTATACTTGGACTATATTCGCAATTTATTTGCATACTAGAATAAATAAAAATTTGCAAGGTACGAATTCTGCTTTTGTGACTTCTATAGGATTTCTTATAATTTGGATATGCTATTTTGGGATCAATCTATTAGGAATAGGTCTACATAGTTATGGTTCATTCACATTAACATGTAATTGAATAAATTACATAAATAATAAATACAAAAGAATACATGAGGATATTGTCTCATATGTAATGAAAGTTTGTGCGAGTTTTGGAGAACCACTTGAGTTGTTCTCCAAAACTCAAGATGTATCCCATTACAATTCTAATTCACTTTATCTTTTTTTTCCATTGTACAGGAGATACAAAATTTAAAATTTAAATCAAAGAACTGTCTCATTAATAAAAAAATTATCTATGAAAATAATTAGATAAGATAGCTTCTATCTTATCAATTGATAATGAGAAAACACAATCTAGATAAATACCAATCCCTATTATGGGTAAAAAGATACAAATAGAAACAAATAGTTCTCATGGTCCAGAATCCGCAAAATTGGGGACATTGAATAACTTGTATCCATAAAACATTTGACATGACATAGATAATAAATAAATAGGAGTTAATATCATTCCAATTGCCATTACAAAAGTAATTTGTTTTTTGTCTCCACTCACAGGCATATTGTTATATCATCGAATGGATCTATCTAAACTTTGCTTATCAACAACATATCTTTTTCTTATGTATTTTCCATTAGTTTGGTTTTTATCGATCAATGAAATACCTATAGTTTGATATATAATAAATTGAAATTTTACACCCCTTTTTAAAGATAGATGAATTGGTTTGACAATGAATATTCCTTTTTTATCAGCTCTTTAATAGTTATATGCTTTTTAAGAAACATTACATCTAGATGCAGCTCCCCCCTGTGAATCAAGGATATAGCAATTTTCTCTATATTTATCAGTCAAAGTAGGAGACAATATACCTTGACATTATTCAGTATTCTTTGATCCAAAGAGGCATTCCATTTTAATTGAAAAAGGAAATATTTTTTCAAAAAAATTCTAGTTCTCCTTCCTTCTTTTCTTTTTATTGTTTTTTCTTTCTACGTTTTTAGTTTTAATTTCTGATTTTGTGTAATTCTCTTCAGCATCTTTTTTTTTTGTTTTGTTTTTGTAGATTTCCTTGGCCTTGTTGTTCCTTTCTTCTCATGGTTGGAATTTTCGAATTCAAGATATTCTTTTTGATTAGATGATATAGGAAGATTCTTATTCTTTTTTTGATCTACATTAATGTCTTTGCATTGACTAATATTTTCATTTCTATGAAAATCCCAAAAAAGTAATTGAATTGGTATGATTCATGATTTCATCCTATATGCATTAAGTGGTTTAATCTTATATGCATTAACAAGTAGTCTGCATTCTCAGAAGAACCAAGGTTTTGGATTTGATATGCTATGATATAATCTTTCTTGATTTTGATTCATTCCCATCCAATCAAGAAGAATTCTACAATCCAAAAATTTTCTACCCATATTTTGATCCATATCAATAATATATCCTTCCTCTAGGTAATCACTAATAACTATACTTACCAATATATAAAATGATTCAGGTTTAATAGTATTGAAATTATATGGCATTTCTTGGTTCTCGTTTACTTTTAATGTTGGTCCATAAATATATGACTCTTCCCTATTCCTATAATTCATATATTCATGTAATAAAAGATCATATCTGTAGTGTTTTTTTTTATTTTTCTTTTTGACTCTTCAATAAATGCGCCTTATAATAATCTTGTTTCATGTAATAAATTAATTGATCTTTCTCTTTTTTATATGAATCCAATTTTATCGAGTCTTTATTTTGCAGGATATGACGTTTATTGACTTTATTTATTTTATTTCATCCTTTTTGCGGTCCTAATCGAGACCATTTGGTCTGAGATAAATTGTATTGATAATGAACTTTTAACCAATTTTTCCATTCACTCATTTTAGACTTATCAATTTTCTTATACTTTGATTTGGCATCAAGTATTTCTTGTGTTGTACAATAATTCTTAATTGTATCCCCAATTAATGGATAAGTTTTGTCATATTGACGTACAGATCTCAAGTAAGACTTATTAAGTAATTGGGTTGTGATAATATATAAAATATATATGCTTGAGACAAGTAGGATAGGTTCTTGTAAGAAATATTTGAATTATTATTACTAATTTGAATAATATTTTGAATAATATTAGTATTGGAAAATGATTTTTTTTAGTCGAAATAAAATTCATTGTATTTTGATTTATTTGACCCTTGTAAATGATGGATTTATTGATATTTTTTTTCAAAGAAAAGTTGTACATTGATCCTGAAAATATTAATGGTACATATCAAAATATATATATATATTTTTAATGAAAAATTTCATAAAATAATGTGATTTATGTATTAATTGGATATATTTTCTTTTGAGTATCTGCCAAAAATATTTATGCAATTGCAATTTTTTATCATCACAAATAAGAACTATTCTTTTATTGTCTTTTGTGATTTGTCCTATTTGATTCGTTCTTGTGAGTGTCCTATCAGCAAGGTTTTTCATTTTTTTTTCTATGAATGAATAATTTGTCCAACCCATAGACTGAATTTGAGTGGTTGATTTATAAGTAATTTTATTACTCGATTTGTAATCTTTGCTTTTTTCATTCGGTTCATAAACTTTCATTTTACGCAATCCAAACAAGAATAAGAAAATTGGATTGAGTTTTTCCGATTCTCTCATTATCCATTTTCTAATTACTTTGATAGTCCATCCTATTTTTTCTTTCCTAACTTTTAGAACTTTCAGAAACCATTTTATTCTTTCTTTGAAAACTCTTAAAACTCGAAAAAATTTATTTTTTGTTTTTCGAATTTTTGTTTCAAGTTCTTTATAAATGGGTTCAAAAAAAGGAGGTCATTTTTAGGTAGAACCAAAGGGAACTTTTGCTTCCATTCCCCATATTGTTAGAAAACAAAAATTGTCTTTTTTTTTTCTTTTTTTATTAGATTCCTATCGTCAAATAGGACCTTAGACTTTCGCCAAGGTTTTAGGTAGAAAGGGAATAGAATCTTTATCTGAATACCGTCTGTTAACCAATCCTGGGAAAATTCTATTTCTGATAATTGAACACCATTATAGGTGCATTTAATATCCATTTCTCTATTCCAGTCTTTCAAATCCTCACACCACTCTGGGAATTGAAATAATAATATACGCCCAATATTTTTAGCTATTATCAATGAAGGCAATAGAATATATTTTCTAAGAAAAGATTGGGTTATTAACATCAAACCCCTTATTGTTTCAGCAAATATAATGGTATCCCAAATTTCAGATATTACTATCCATATTTCCTCATTTTTGCTTTTTTCAGCCTTTTCTTTTATTTCTTCCTCAAAAATTTGCAATTTTGGTTCTCTTCTTAACAAATTTCTAAAAATGAGGTTTCTCATTTCTAATATATCAAAAGAAGAGACAAGAAATATTTTGTCTATTTGATCCAAAAAAAGGGGAGAATGTGTATTTGCTTGAAACATTTCCCAAGTAATAGTTTTACATCTTTGAACACGCATGGATCCTTTGATTATATCCTGACGAAAATCAGATTGTTGTAAGTAATGTATCAAAGCTAGTTCTTCATCTTCATCGCTATTATCATTATTACTGATATCACTAATATCAATAGTATCAGTAGAGTTATCTATAGTAGTCGAATTTTCATTAACAATATCGTCAGTATAAATTGCCATTCATTTAGCTCTTCTTGAATGAATCCTGGGATCTTCTGGTGATTCTTATTTAGTTTGTTCCTACTCTTCTTCTAAATCTAAATCATCAATCAATTTATATGACCATCGAGGAACCTCTTTACAAATTTCTTCTATTCCATCTTCTATTTCATCTTCTATTCCAATAGATTAATTTCAAATTGTTATTTGGTCATTTACATTTCTATCAGTTGTAATTCCTTCAAATTGAAAAGATTTTTCTTGACTTTCTGAATTAAGTGTTTTTTGTTCAGGTAATGAAAATAATAAAGAAAATTTGATCAAGGTCAAACTATGTGAAGGCTCAAAAGAAGATTTACCTATTGAGTTAAAGTAGTTACCAATATAAGTCACTACTAATTTCTCAACGAACGTATTCTTTTGATGTTCAAATTCTTGGTAATCATTATAATCATTAATGTAATTAAAAATTATATCTTTAATTTTATTGATTTTATTTTTCCAAGTTTCTATGGAAAATTTTTCTTTTGTAGAAAATAGGAAATCATTTTTGATTGCATGTGAATGTAATTTTTTTTTATTGTCCCACGATATGGTCCATTCAAAAGAGGATCATATGCTTTGTGCAAGCATTTTTGTTCATTTTCATCATTGTACAATCTGGTTCTTTTTTCGAGCATATCTAGAAAAGTGTTTTCTAGAACTTTTATTCTACCTAGTAATTCATTACTCAAGTTGTACTTTTTTTTGTTCATTGGTATAAACCCAATGATTATACATGTCTTCATGGGATAGTTTTTCTATCGTGTACAAAAGAATTTTCCATTCTAACATTTCTGAAAAAATCGATAAACTGGGCGGGTATGTAAAAGATTTATTTTTTTATTCCATCACTTGGACATGTATAAAAACAATATTATGAGATTTCATTTCGTACAGCATTTTCAAATCGATCATTTTTTATATATCACGATGGATGATTCCATTGTCTATAATTGAAAAGAAAATTCACAAAAGACTTTTTATATATTAAATAAGTCTTTTCTTTTTTGTCTTCTTTAAGTCTTCCAAATTGCCAATTATCTTGATGGGTATCAAGATAAGAATCTTCATAAACTGGGTTATCTTTATAGCATGTCTCTTTAAAGTGAAAGTAGAATTCATCCTTTATTTTTTCCTTTCCATTTGCTAGGATCTCTTCTGTTTCATCTATATTGTCCGTATCCTTCTTTTCTTTCGAAGAAAAGGAACGGTCTCCTTCGGTAGATCGCTTTTGTTCCTGTTTAGTCTCCCTTATTTCAGAAGTTGTTTCTACATCGCTTTCTTCCTCACTTTCTCCCCCTTCTTCCATTTCTGAGGTTTCTTTCAGTTTCTTAGTAACAATAGGCGATGAAATTTTGCCTAATAGTAGAACCAGGTGACAAATAAGAGAATACTAAAGATTCGAGCCATAGAATTTCTCAATTTTGACACAAGTTACTTAATAGATCGAATATAATGATTTTGCTGTATCCAGAATAATACCAATCTAACCCATTTCATGAATAAAATGTGACCAATTAACCAACCAAGAAAACTACTTGTTACAAATGACATCTTGTTGTTGCATCGAAATATATAAATGTTGACTAATCTGGCTAATGTTGAACTTGGTAAAATGAAATGGTTGAATAATTGAAAAATTAGATTATTCAGAAATTCACATTGAATGCTGAGATTATGCATTGAATTTTTGGTAGTAGATCCATAATCAAAAAAGTTTTTTTGATTGTTCCAGAAGAAATGAAACAAAAGATATGGTAGAATTAGGATAGTTATTGTATGAGGTCTACCCAATGCTAGATACAGAGGCACATAATAGATCGATATGAACATCATGAGCTGTCCCATAATAAAACCTGTTGTTGCTGATACCTCCTTCTTGGTTCCTTCTTCCATAACCTGAGCTCGTAGAAGGAAGAGATAAGAGGGCCCTATGGAGAATGTGGTCAGAAATTGATAATAGAGTCCAACCACAATGATCGAATTTATTATCTTCATGCATAAGGATAATAGATTGCCTAGTGGAAAAGATTTCAAAATCATCACAAGCCTCGCCTTTTTCTTTTCTACTACAATTTATCGATTATTATATGATGATTTCTTAACTTTCCATATATAGGGACTATAAATGACATCTCTTATGTCAATGATACCATCTTCTTTGATTGAATGACATCTCATCTCTTATGTCACTAACACTAAAGGGATATTAAATGAATGGAATTAGGATATAGATGGAATATAATGAAATAGAGCCACTTTGAGGTTCCCTATGAAATGAGGCATGGAACGGAGCCACTATGATGAAGTTCTGGGAGTTACGAAGGAAGTGTCAGACTCATATTGTTCATGGGTTGAGAACGGGAGTTGAACTCTATGAGGTCAAATTTCCCGTTGTTCCTTAGTAGCTCAGTGGTAGAGCGATTGGCTATTAACTGACTGGTCATAGGTTCGAATCCTACTTGGGGAGATTTGATTAATTCCTAATTCAAGAATGAAGAATTGAATGAAATAAATAAATAAAGGGCTCACTTCGACCATTAGGGGTAGGTAACCCATTCCCTGTCTTTGCATTCTATCTCATCGTATCCTATTCTTCTAATATTTGAGAATCACCATCCTCGGTGTAGATCCAGGATAATCCCTTGTAAATAGCCAATTAAGAATTCTCAAATGATGTACTAGCAGTGCATCAAAGATGCAGTTATCGATTCTCCCGATAGCCCACAATTACCATGAGCAAACATATTAATGACAATGATGAGGAATGCATTTTAGCTATGCTACTAATACATGTATACTTGTACTTGCTCTACCCATTTTGACAAAAGACCCATAGTTCAATAGCTTTGCGTCCACTATCCCGATCATTATTTTCCTACCCCCAGAGGTAAAGGAAAGGTCCTTTCCTTTTGGGTCAGTTATGGGTGAGGAGGGATTTGAACCCCTGACATCGTGGTTCATAGCCACGTGCTCTAATCCTCTGAGCTATAGGCCCCACCCATCTCCACTAGATCTATTCCTAGTTGTACCCTCAAATAGGAACCTTTCCTCTCCTCAGCTATTTTGAGTTAAGAAGATGTGAAAGCGCCTTTCTCTATATAAAAGACTATAAGAATAGTGCATTTCGAGGTGTGAAGTGGGAGAGAAGAGCTGTCATAAATGGGGTTTTGAATAAGACGACCTTTGCATTTCTGATTTTGATCTTTTTCCTATTTAAAAAGTGAAATAAGAGGTGTTAAGCTTTTAATCATTATCATTCTAGTGTCGAGCTATTTTTCTGCAAGACCTCCCCCACAGTATTGTTACCATAGTAGAGTTTAACCACCACGTTTAGGATGGATTGGTGTGGTTCCGCTATTTTGCCGAGTTCCTTAGAGAGAGTTGTCTTGCACCCCTAGGAGTATGGCATGGGTTACTTCAGTGCCATTGCACTTGGTACTCGGACATTGGCTTGAGGCATTTCCTCTACCCCTTCTTACCCTAAAAAAGTAAGGTCACCTTGCATCCTTGAACCAATAACCATCTTTTGGCTAACCTAGCCTCCTCCATCCCTCGTGACCAACAAGGGTAGTACAGGAATATTCACCTGTTATCCATCGACTACACCTTTTGCCCTGATCTTAGGCCCTAACTCACCCTCCATGGATGAACCTTGCGGAGGAACCCTTAAGCTTTTGGGGCATTGGATTCTCACCAATGTTTGCATTACTCAAGCCAACATTCTTGCTTTCACTTCATCCACACCTACTTGTGCGGGTGCTTCCCTCTAAGGCAGAATGCTCCCCTACCGATGCATTTTTACATCCCACAGCTTTGGCAGATTGCTTAGCCCCCTTCATCTTCGGCACAAGAGCACTCGATCAATGAGCTATTACTCACTCTTTCAAGTGTGGTTGCTTCAAGGCAAACCTCCTGGCTGTCTCTACACCCCTACCTCCTTTATCACTGAGCGGTCATTTAGGGGAAAGGGGAAATAGCTATTTGTTCTTAGCCCTAGTATAAATAGTAGCTATTTGTTCTTCTACTATGAGAGGATCTGATTAGGATTGTTTGAGCAACTCATGTAATCGTTGACCTCTTGCCAATTGACTCTGAGTAGCTTTATCAAGATCAAAAGCGAATTGTGCAAAGGCTTCTAATTCTGCGAATTGAGCTAGTTCCAATTTTGATTTGTCGGCTACTTGTTTCATAGCTTTAATTTGAGCTGCAGATCCCACTCTAGAAACATAAATACCCACATTAATAGCAGGTCAGATTCCAGCATTGAATAGATCAGCGGATAAAAATATTTGTCCATTTGTAATGGAAATTACATTAGTGGGGATATAAGCTGAAACATCCCCAGATTGAGTCTCAACTATTGGTAAAGTGGTCATACTTCCTTCACCAAATGAGAACTTGATTTAGCAACTCTTTCCAAAAGGTGTGAATGCAAATAAAAAACATCTCCCAGATAAGCTTCACGACCAGGGGGTCTTCTTAATAGAAGAGACATTTGGTGATAAGCTTGTGCTTGTTTGGATAGATCATCATAAATTATTAAAGTATGTTGTTCACGATGCATAAAATATTCAGCTAGAGCCTCTCCTTTATAAGGTGCGAGATATTTTAATGTAGCAGGTGAATCCGCTATTTCAGCTACCACAATAGTGTATTCCATTGCCCCTCACTCCTGAAAGGGAGTCACTACCTGAGCCACAAAAGATGCTTTTTGACCAATAGCTACATAAACACATATTACATTTTGCCCCTTTTGGTTGAGAATAGTATCTGTGGCTACTGCCATTTTGCCAGTTTTCCTATCCCCAATAATTAATTCTCGTTGATTGCGTCCTATAGGGATCATAGAATTAATAGCAATAAATCCCGTTTGAAGAGGCTCATATACAGAGTGTCTTGAAATAATACTTGGGGCAAGAGATTCAATTAAGTGAGATTCAGAAGCTAAAATTTCCCCCCTCCCATCAATAGGTTTAGCTAGAGCATTTATAACATGACCCAAATAAGCCTCACTGATAGGTATCTAGGCAATTTTTCCTATTGCTTTTACAGAACTTCCCTCTTGTATCATCAAACCGTCCCCCATTAATACAATGCCAACATTATTGGATTCCAAATTCAGAGCAATGCCTATTGTACCCTCTTCAAATTCTACTAATTCGCCTGCCATGACTTCATCAAGACCACGAATATGAGCAATACCGTCACCTACTTGAAGTACGGTACCGGTATTCACAATCTTTACTTCTATATTATATTTTTCGATACATTCACGGATAATATTACTAATTTCATTGGCTTGAAGGGTTACCATTAGTGTCTCTTTATTCTTTTTTGGAAGAAAAAAAAACCTAAAGTTTCAACTAAAGCAAAAGTAGAAAGATTAATCGGTTATTTCTTCCATCGCTGCGAGGATATGAATATTAGCACTAATGATATGGAAATATAAATCACTATTCAAACAACTATTCAGAGTTCCTAGAGCTCCATGTAAGGCTTGCTGGAAAACTCGCAATACCTTCTATGGCCCAGCCTGCAGCAGTACCTTGACCAACTCCAGGTTCAATAGAAGTAAGGCCTACAGCCAATCCAGCAGCAATAACAGAAGTAGCAGAAATCAATGGATTCATGGTAAGTTCCTCACACCAAAAAAAAAAGAAATGGTTAATAATACAATCAACCAATGAATTATTATATTTTTTCACTAAGATCCATCAATGGGTCGAAGTAACTAAAAATTCCAAATTGAAATAAAAATATTACTGAATCAACTGAATTATGAGAACTATTTCCATATCTTGTTTTTTTTAGTTTCTACCCGTGATAGGTTTTTTTGTAAATCCATATGATGCATACAGCTCTAGTTATTGCACTTCTTTCTTTGGAACCATTCTTTCATCAATTCTTCATTTTCTACTCTATTCCATTCCTGAGTTCATCTATTTTTTCATTCAATCTATGCATAGTCACAGACGAAAGAGAAGAAAATTGTATTGGAATACATCTCTATATAAATAGAGGGGACTATAAATTGTATATAAAGTATATTATATAGAGATAAATAATATATAGGAATAATCCCCTATAATATAATGAATATCCAATATCAAATATACCTTTCTTTCTTCTACAACGTAACTTGACCTACCACGATTATGGGTCATATATACTATATAATACTATACATACTATACATACATATTTGTATCTATTATGTTTTGCCAACTGAGTGGATTCTCTTGAACCATACATGAATTGAAATAAGCTGAAAAAAAGACTATTTTGTTTAAAGACTAGTTAATGATGACCCTCTATGGATTCGTCTATATAAGCCGTGACTAAGGTTGCAAAAATAAGAGCTTGAATACCACTTGTAAATAATCCAAGAAACATGATGGGTATAGGAATTAATAAAGGTATTAAAGAAACAAGAACAACTACTACTAATTCATTAGCCAATATATTCTCAAAAAGTCAAAAACTAAGAGGTAAAGGTTTTGTGAAATCTTCTAGGATATTTATTGGTAAAAGGATTGGGGTTGGTTGAATGTATTTTCTGAAATAACCTAACCCTTTTTTTGTAAGACCCACATAAAAATATGCCACTGATGTGGGTAGAGCTAAAGCATTAGTAGTATTTATATCATTTGTGGGGGCAGCTAACTCCCCATGAGGTAACTGTATGACTTTCCAAGGTAAAAGAGCACCTAACCAGTTAAAAACAAAAATAAATAGGAACATAGTTCCAATAAAGGGAATCCAAGGACCATATTCTTCTCTGATTTGGGTTTTGATCAAGTCTCAAATAAATTCAAGGATATATTTGAAGAAATTCTGACCGTCGGTTGGAATGGTTTGTGGATTCTGAATAGCTATGATGGCTGAACATAATAAGATAGCAATTACAACCCAAGAAGTGATAAGTACTTGGGCATGGATTTGCAAACCCCCTATTTGCCAATAGAAATGTTGGCCTACTTCCACACCCGATATATCATAAAACCCTTTAAGTGTTTTAATGGAAAATGCTATAACATTCATATTGTCCTCTGACAGAAATCGAACTTAAAAAAAAAGAATTATTTTGATTCAACCATCTCTCTTTGATTCACCCATTTTAATCCATATATTTCTATTTACAGGCAATCACATAAGATCAATATCCCTAGTACTTATTTATCTCTTTTGAAAAATTTAGGTAATAGTAACTAATCCAATAAATCTATGGAATTCCCAAATCAAGTAATTAATAATTAACCAATTCTTTTTATTTTGAATAATAATCAAGGATTTTGTATATAGCTAGAATGACCCTCACAAATTGTGGATACTAATTTGTTGAGAATTAATCAGATTGAAGCTATAGAGTCATCATTGGCTGGGATTGAAATATCTGCGAGATCCAGGTTACTATTTGTATTGATTAAATAAATTGTCAGAATACCTAAAATGACACATTCTTGAAGAGCCATATATTCTTCTTGCTGATCAAGGATGATTACAATATCAGGCAACCCCGTCATATACTTGATACCACCCAAATATGTTTGCAAGGTAACTAATTTTCTCTTCAACATCTCTGCATCTCTTTTTATTTTTGGGAGACGGTTGAGTTTTCACATCTTTTGGTCTGCTCTTAAGTCTCTAAACTTATGAAGTCTCATTTCTATCATAGCCAATTCGTTAACATACCACCGAGCCATTTTTTACTAACATAATGACACCGAGCCCTTATTGCAACTGATGCTATTGAATTCGCTACTTTATTTTTGGTACCAATGATTTAAATGATTTTTCCTCTACTTGCTGCATCAAAAACTAAATCACAATCTCCTAATAAAAAATGAGCGGTTCTAGTAAGATTTGTAATATGAATACCTTTATGCTTTGCAGAGATATAAGGGGCCATTATTGACAAAGATCCAGGTAAGATATGCACTTCTTCGGGAATGAAAAAAAACCGATCTATTTTGATTTGTATTTTGTATTTCAGACTAAATTCTTTGGTTCCTCGATACTCAATCAAATCCTCTTTTTTTACAATTGAATCTACCTCTACAGTCTCATATTTAGTAATTCCCGAACTACTTCTTCTATATATTGAATCATTGAAATAAGCAAGAATATTATTTCTATGTAAAATACCATTTATGGGTATTTCAATCGAAATACCAAAATAGGGTATTAGTTCTTTCTCTCGGTCTTGATCATATTGTAATGGGATGATGAATCTATTTCTTCATATGTTCACCAAGAAATCTGAATTCTCTTGAAGAATAAAAGGATATATGAAATTCCATTGACCCTTGGATATGATTCGATCGGGTATTGAATGTTCAAGAATTTCTTTTTTTTTTTACCAGAAGTATCCAACAATGGATGCCTTACTTGATAATTAATTATTGAGAGATCAAAAATATATTTTTCTTTGACAAAAAAAGAATGAAAATTCATTTGATCTTGATCCTTGTGGAATGAAAAAAACACTATACTGGATCTACAAAGACCTCCTGCTACTATCCATAAATGACTTGTTTTTGGTAATAAATGAACATTACCATATGGGTATTTGGGTGCATGGTAGACATAGGTACTCTAGTGCATTTCTCCCTCTGATTCAAAATAAATATGTTTTTAGACCCTCTCTTTAAAATGAAAAGTGAATGCCCCGACACAAATCTTGGCAATCACTTGTTTTGATTCCACATATTGACCATTTTGAACTAAAATCAAACCTTTTGGTGGAATATTCACATTATGTATAATATCCCGACCCTTAATAGTTACATACACATCTATAGAACATAAAAAGGCAAGATGTCCATGACGGGTATGTGTGGGATGAACCAAATCCTCATTGAATTTGATTTTTCCACTAGAAGGAACTCGCACATGTTCAGCAGTACCTCCTGTAAATACTCCACCGGTATGAAAAGTTCTTAATGTTAGTTGAGTCTTTGGTTCCCCAATTGATTGACCCGTAATAATACCTATGGCTTCTCCCAATTCAACCAGATTGCCATGAGCGGGACTCCAACCATAACATAATTGATAGATCCAAGATGTACTTTTACAATTAAAAGGGGTTTGAATATATATCGCTTGTGCTCAAAAAATTATCAAGCGATTGACAAGTCCAATCCCAACCACTTGATTTTGAACAGCAATGCATCGTGGACCCATATATATATTGTCTGCTAATACACGACCAATTAGTATTTGGACAAAAATTTTTCCATCATCCTCCCTTTTTGAGGACTCATGAAAATACTTCATATAGTACCATAATTTGTTCTATGTACAATAATGTGTTGAACTACTTCAACAAGTCTTCATGTGAGGTATCCAGCATCTGATGTTCATACAGTAGTATCTACAATGCCTTTATGGGCTACGTAACAAGAAATTATATATTCTATCAAAGAAAGTCCCTCACGTAGATTGCTTTGAATGGGTACATCAATCATTTGTCCTTGAGGATCCGACATTAATCCTCTCATACCCACCAATTGGTGTACCTGAGATACATTTCCTCGAGCTCTCAAAAAGGACATTAAATGGCCTGGATTAGAAGGATCAGTCATTCAAAAATTAGGATTCATTTCTTGTCTCAAATATTCACTTGTAGCATACCATATCTCAATGGATTGACATAATTTTTCTACCGTGTGTACATTCGCATAATGATAGTATTTTTCCAAAAGAAAACTTTGTTGTTCAGTGTCTTGGACTAACCATTTCTTAGAAGGTATTATTAAAAGATCATCAATTCCTAATGCAATAGACATAGCAGTGGCTTGCTGAAAACCCAGAGTCTTCGATTGATCCAGGATATGTGATGAATAAGCCATTATGAGATGATATATTAATCCGCTAATAAGTTGTTTCATAGTAGTTCCATCTATCACTTTATTGTGAAAGACCATATCAACCCGTTCTGTCATAAATACCCCCATATTCTGCTTAATAGGATTCCACAATCGACCTGAGTCAATGATTCGAAAACTTCCTCCCCTTAATCTTAATTCACGCAGAAATTCAGGAATTCTGATATCGGTAAAACTGAAGAGAACCGAATTCCCAGACACGGATATCAACTAGTCTAATTTCTAGTTTAGATAGCATATGAGTAAGCCCGAGAAAACCCCTGTACAGCTTCTTCCATTTGTTGATAAAAAGAAATATGACCAATGGTGGTTCAAATGTATATACAACAAATTTCTTTTTTTACACTTCTTACGATCAAATAGTTCCTATAAATCTCTTTATAAGTACCCAATGATTCATATTGAATTTTGATTGGAACTTCTCTTGAGCCAATGACACATTGATCTAGTCACCACTGGAGCCACAAAGGACTATCTAAATCAATTTATTTTTGCCGATAAGCTCCAAGTGCATCATAGGAACTACAACAATATGTTGCTTTCATATACTTATTCTTATTATTGTTGACTATTTTGTTTTGTGAATTTCTGCAATTATATGTATTATACCAATTTCCACAAATACCTCAACGATTCCCAATCATTAATACATAGAGTCCAATAAGCATATCTTGAGTTGGTACAAAAATGGGATCTCCAATAGCTGGAGACAAGAGATTCATGTGAGAAAACAAAAGTAAAGGAGCCTCCGCTTGAGCTTCCAAAGATAAAGGTACATGAACAGCCATTTGATCCCCATCAAAGTCTATATTGAAGCCTCTACAAACAAATGGGTGTAAACAAATAGCATGCTCCTCCACTAAAATAGGTTGGAAGGCCTGTATACCCAATCTATGCAAGGTCAGTGCTCTATTCAACAATATAGGATGTCCCCACATAACTTCTTGAAGTATTTCCCATACAATGGGTTCTTTTCCTAAATTTGACTTTTAGCAATCCCTATGTTAGAAGTAACATGTTGTCTAATTAAATCATGAATTACAAATGTTTGGAAAAGCTCTATTGCTATTTCACGAGGTAATCCACATTGATGTAATGAAGGTGAAGGACCCACGACAATGACGGAATGCCCCGAATAATTGACCCATTTGCCAAGCAGAGTCTCACAAAACGAAATAAAATAAAATAGTAAAGACTATTCAAATTTATAGATGTACGTCTAATATATGAGATATATATTATCCTATGATCTATATAAATTAGGATCTATATAAAGCCTATATTTGTATATAATACAACTTTAACTAAAAATACTATGCAAACAACTATAGAATAGAAGATAGTATGGTAGGAAGAACTAGAATAATATTCTAGTTCTTTCTACCATACTATCTCACATAGTATCTGAGATACATCTGATTCCACTCCTAATCATTTAAGACTTGGAGTTTGAATCCCTTTCTTTCATTCCTTCAATCATTGATAAGAACTAATAATTCAACTTTTAGTCAAATTAATCATTTTGACTCACTATTTTTACGTAGATGATAAGTAAAAAAGTAGTAGGAACTAGAATAAATAGTGTTGTAGCAATAAATGTGAGAATATTGACTTCCATAATCTCATTGTTTTTTGTTTCACAATAATATGGGATCTAATCCCATAGAAATGAGAAATTGTAATTCCTGCAAATTCATTGGGATGAATTGAATCCTTATGATACTAAATTGGATCAATATTATGAATAATAATATATGATGTATCAAATTGATTCTCATCGTCAAGAATTGAATAGTATAACATAACACAGGAAAATTTTTATCCATAAAAAATAAAAAATGGGATTCCTAATCCAATAAGGAAATCCTGTTGAATTTTTTTTTATGAATGTACAGCAACTTTAATCCAAAATCCAAAAGGAGGATACTCAAAAAATAAAACACCAAAGAAGATCCTTTTATTTATTTTTTGAGTAAATTTTTTGGGATATTAAACTTTTATAGTTAATTTTAACTCGACCTTTTCCATTTCACCTTTATTCTTTGGGATATGTGTATAACCCATAGAATAACAATCGTATGGTATTTTATCTTTTATATGGTAATTGTATGTAAAAGCATAAAAAAGACAATAGGTGGTAGGTTATAGAAAAAAGTATAAGACAAAAAATTCAATGGGAAATTGGAATGAGAATGAAATAGATTATTTCCAATTAGTAATTGAGAAAACACAAATAAAGTCATAGCTAAGCTAAAAAAAGTGTGATTTAACCCAAAAAATACTCTACCGAGATAATTATGGTACGTACATTCTCTATCATACAATAAATCAATACAATTTGTGTATGTACACTCCTACTATACTAAAAATATCAACATTCTATTACATTTCATTGATCAAGAAGAATCAAAAAAGAAAGTCAAACATGTATCTCTTACCATGCTTAATTTAATATTAATACTACCACTTGTACCTACTCATGTCTCTCCCCAATCAATCGATACTGGGGGAAGAAATGGAAATTTCCATATTTGTCTAATGATAAAAAACAAAAGAAATAAAGATCGGAGGGAATTATATTTTGATGCCTGTCTCCTTTTTCTTTTCACATAAAATAGAGAGCTAATGGTCCTATTTTGGGACTGACGGGGCTTGAACCCGCAGCTTCCACCTTGACAGGGTGGTGCTCTGACCGATTGAACTACAATCCCGGTGAGGTTTATGATGGCATACATATTCTTAATGCTTAAGGATCATCAATCTAGATCATTAGAAAGATCAAAATGGATGAGAAAAACATATGGATAGAGAAAAAAAGAAATGGACTCTTTCTCTTTATTTCTATGTATTGGTCTACGTATTGGACACTTCTGATGGTTATATCGTACTCGTGGGATGACAAATATTTGGGCGGAGCTGGATTTGAACCAGTGTAGACATATTGCCAACTAATTCATAGTCTATCCCCATTAACTGCTCGGGCATTGACCCAGGAAGAATTAATTCTAGGCTTATTGATAATCTAATCCATGATCAACTTCCTTTTGCAGTACCATACCCCTAGGGGAAGTCAAATCCCCGCTGCCTCCTTGAAAGAGAGATGTCTTGAACCACTAGACAATTGGGGCATATCGGCCCGACCACCATCACACTACCATGATAGTATGAACTATTTTTTGGAATTGTCAATATAATCTAATGTAATGACTAGATCTGAATTCGAAGAGTCTTTCCTATTTTTAGTATGATACTATAGGAAGAGTAAAAATTTTATTTTTTATATTCAAAAAATTTGGTTCAGTGTATGAATCAAATTCCATCATCACATGATTCAATAAGAATATCTTGCATTTTTTTATGTTGATGTCAAATTGGTACACATATCGATCAAGTCAATCTTGTTCTGATTGATTGCAAGTGATATCGGTCTTCAAACAATTCACTAAATTTATTTTATTTATTTAATTAAATATCATTTATTTATTTAAATTAAATTCTATTAAATAATAATATAATAATATTAAATATTAATACCCAATTACCAATTGCTACTAGGCAACTCCCATTTTTTGTTCTTGAATGAGTATCTATATATGTACATATATAGATATATGTAGTAAACTCATAATTAAAGATGGCTAATTCATGAATTAAAAAAGAATAGGCCCATTTAACTCAGTGGTAGAGTAATGCCATGGTAAGGCGTAAGTCATCAATTCGAATCCGATAAAGGGCTTTTTCCACTAAACTCAAGCTTAATCTTTAATCTTCATTTTTTTGCAGAGAATAGAAGTTGATACCTCTAAAAAAAAGTAAAAGGGTAACTACTATATTATTATAATCAATTCTAGTTATTGAAAGCTATAGTTACAAAGTTGAACAATTAGTAATTAATAATTGTACTAAGTATACCCTGTAGTAACAGAGTAGTCCTCTTCATGTCTCATTATTCAAATTATCTTGGGATATAAAAATTATTCTAGATATCCAATCCTAATTATTAATCACAAAACCAAAGTATTCCTAATTGTTCCAATCAAACCCGCCATAGAATTTTGAATCAAAAAAAGTAAGTGAACCTGATCCATTGAATAATGACTATATTAGCTATTCTGATATTTAAATTCAATATACATTAAATTGTAGAAGCAGATTTTATTTATTTCCTTTTCCTTGGACCACACAAAAAATTTTTAGTATTTTTTTGATTTTATCTTTTTGTTATTGGATGCTCTTCCATAGGAAAAAATCATTATTCTTTTCCACTATAGATAAATATTTTGAAAATCTCTTTTGCAATATTTTTATTTGATTCCAGAATTATATATTCTATTGTTTTTTTGTATTACAAAAATGCAATAGCGAACAAATGTAAGAAGAGAAAAGGGCTTTCATTTCAAGTCTACTGTTATTTAATATTGATATTAAATTTAGGGGAAAGGAAAAAATAAGGAATTTTCTTTCTTTTGCCCTTACTTAAAAGATATACTCGATGGTATAAGTCATAGGACAATTCATGGTTCAAATTTATATTCTTATTAACTTATTTTATTAAGTTAAGAATGGGATAAGAATGGAAATTTTAAGGCCTAATCGAATCGAAATCATGGATTTACCCTGGTTGCTATGTGTTCCAATAGAAAAGAAGAATTTGTATCTTTGAAACCTATCATAAAAGGCATTGAACAAGGAATTGCCCATAGACAATCAAACTATTGTATGCGCCAAAAATGATATGAGGTGTTCGGAAATGGTTGAAGTAATTGAAAAGGAGGATCGCTATGACTATAGCCCTTGGTAAATTTACCAAAGAAGAAAAGGATTTATTTGATATTATGGATGATTGGTTACAGAGGGACCATTTCATTTTTGTAGGTCGGTCTAGTCTATTGCTCTTTCCTTGTGCTTATTTTGCTTTAGAAGGTTGGTTTACAAGTACAACTTTTGTAACTTCGTGGTATACCCATAGATTGGCCAGTTTCTATTTGGAAGGTTGTAATTTCTTAACCGTTGTAGTTTCTACTCTTGTGAATAGTTTAGCTCACACTCTGTTGCTACTATGGGGTCCTGAAGCATAAGCAAATTTTACTCATTGGTGTCAATTAGGCAGCCTGTGGACTTTTGTTGCTCTCCATGGTGTTTTCGAACTAATAGGTTTCATTTTATGTCAATTCGAACTTGCTCATTTTGATCAATTGTGATCTTATAATGTAATCACATTAAAATAAACATTGGTTGAATTTCTTTATGTTATTTGTACCAGTAACCAATTTGTGGATGAATGCTCTTGGGGTAGTTGGTCTAGCTCTGAACCTATGTGCCTATGATTTCATTTCCCAAGAAATTTGTGCAGCAAAAGATCCTGAATTTGAGACTTTCTAAACCAAAAATATTCTCTTAAATGAAGGTATTTATGCTTGGATGGTGGCGCAAGATCAGCCTCATGAAAACCTTATATTCCCTGAGGAGGTTCTACCCCATGGAAATGCTTTTTAATAGAACTTTAGCTTTAACTGGTCATGACCAAGAAACTATATGTTTTGCTCGGTGGGCCAGGAATGCCAGACTTATAAATTTGTTTGGCAAACTACTTGGGGCTCATGTAGCCCATGCTAGATTAATTGTATTCTGGGTGGGAGCAATGAACCTATTTGAAGTGGCTCATTTCATACCAGAGAAACCCATGTATGAATAGGGGTTGATTTTACTCCCGCACTTAGCTACTCTGCGTTGGGGAGTAGGTCTGAGACACGG